>JALIZF010000630.1:0-46559 GCA_029948255.1 Telmatactis stephensoni | reverse complement strand
TACCAACACGTTTTGAGCACGTCACACTTTGTAGTTTCAAGTCCTTAGACTTCAACATAAAACTGTGTTCTAACAGACCTTTAGAAAATGATCACACTCACTCGCCCAATCAGCGCTTAGTATTTTGGTGCTTTGTATTCCATAGAGTAATAAAGGTGTCAAGTGGTGAGGGCTTTGAAGCACAGGGAAATTGTGGGGTAAAGAAAACAAGTACGGTCAGTGAGCTTCTATAACTAATTAGTATTCTCTATATAAAGCATACTAATGAAATCTTTTGAATTCTTTTGTTTAAAGAGTTCATTAGTATGCTTTATATAAAAAATACTGATTAGTTATAGAAACTCACTGATGGTACTGTTTTCTTTATCCAACAATTTTCCTGCATTTCAAAACCCCACTATTTGACATCTTTAGTTACTTTACGGAACACAGAGCATCAAAATACCAGGCGCTGATAATCATTTTCAAAATTTTTCTGTGTTCCATGACCAACTTAAATACTTTTAAATAACATTTTAATATCGATATACGTACATGCCTCAAATTTGTCGGAGCAAATTCTGAAAGTCTTCCCCATGAAATTAACTGGCAAGTACTAAGCATACTTTTTTCCTTTACTATAAGATGAATTATAACAAACTCAAACTTACTGTGAGAAATTTTAGATACTCGAAACCTCCTACCTGTGTTTTCAGGCTTGATACTACGTAAAATAGGCACTTTTTTGCTGTCGATATCTAGCTCTTCGCTCTAGTAGATTTAGTATCCATGCATCTCATATATTCTGACAATTTCTATCCCTAAAAAAGGCCGCTGTGTAGTTCTGTAGCCAAAGCGGCCTCCAGCCGGCCGGTCTGATGTGCATGACACAAATGAGCCTCTTCAATTGGAAAACGCAAAAATGTATCGCGGACACAAGAAAGCAGTGCAAAACAAATAAGCCTTTAGACAATTTAACAATAAAACGGGTAAATTGCTCGTGAGTGTGATCATATTCTAAGACAGTTAAAGAATGAACACTCGTGTCCCATGGGATATAGAGTCCCTCGCATTAGATAAAAGGCACTCGGGCTGCGCCCCTGCGCCTTTTATTTAATGCTCGGGACTCTATATCCCATGGAACACTCGTGTTCATTCTTTAACCCTTACTTAAAATATACATCGTCCTGCACATTCTCAAATATTAACAATTGTTTAATAATACACAACGAATAATCGTACGGAGCAGAAAAGGGTTGTAGCTTACTTTATTTGCATGAATTAAATAGTTCTAAATGTACTAGCGTAAGTTATAAGATATGCACATTATGATTAGTCTTGTAATGCAACCTTTTTTATAAACTTGAAATTTCAAAGCAATGTGTCAATACGCCGGCATTCTGAATTGATAACTGCGACATGAAAGAAGAGAGCCATTGAAAAATTACGTGTCAGAGATTTTGCTTCCGTCACAAATCAGTATATTGGAAGCTTACTTTATATATTTGCACAAGCCGTTTATATAATCTCCAGAATTGTGTTTGGTATGTTTCTAACAATTGATACCGTTTGTCTACAGTTGCTAAAAAACTCATTGCTAATTTGTAGCCCATTAGGTTGTTTTAAGTTTGAGTTAAATAAAGAACTGATTTAACCAACAGAAATCTTCTCTATTGAATATATCGTAAGGTACAGTACTTGATGTTCAAAGTAAGGTTGGAGTAACCCCTACAAAATATCTCTTGCCTGGGTGGACTATAGTATCTTCCGACTATATAACTCTCCTAGCTGTCTCTCTACAGACGTAAACATTTCTCAAGTCCCCTCAATACGACTGTTTTAGCTCCATAATTATTTAACAAAACTGGTTGAAAAGTCGGTAACAAACCAAATTAGCCTTTGTACTGCCGTTCCCCACCCTGTTTTCTCCGCAGGGAGAGGGGTGAGACAGACACACGGTTTCCCCCCGCAGCTTGACATCATTAGGCGAGAAATTCAAGCAACAAGTTGTCTTGATCAAGAGATTTCCGTTGTTCAAGGTGTTGATTTTCGGTGAGCTCTATACCATAAAAGCATGCAATACAATGACAATTAACAAGTTACACGTGATTCTCAAGTTGTCTATGACGTTAGGTCCTGTTTATATGAAGACGAATTGTCCCTGATAGCTAGGATAAGATTTTTTGATTTTAGAGAAAACAAAACAAAAGGATTAGCCCGGCTACCAGGGACAACTCGCCTCCTTATAGCGGAGCTCCCGCGCGGGCCGAAGGCCCGCGCGAGCGGAGTCACCATACTTTAGAAAAAATTAGGTAACCATCGAGTTGATTTTTTCATGGCTTGAGTATACGTCACTTCCGTCCGTCCGTCCGTCCTTCGTCGCAGCCATCGCGATGTGATTGGCTGATTGATTTTTGGCGCCAAATTGACGCGCGCTGACACTTTGAAAACTGAAAATTTACAAGTTTCCTTGCAGTTTTAACTTGCAAAACTTAAAAATATTATTGTCGAAACCTCGTAAAAATTTAGAGATTTTCATGATCATTAATCTGTGCCAGTCTTGACGGGTTGAAGCGAAAACAACGTACGTTTGAATTTTTTTTTCGGACCCGGTGTTGTTTCAAAAACTGCTCGAAAGACGAAGGAAACAGAGAACATTTTCAAAGTTGGAAGATTTTTAGTTGGATTTGTAGCTTCAAAAAACTTCTCATAATGAATGAGTCATTGAGGATCGTGTATTCTTCGTTTCGTGAAGTCTATGCCTTCAGTAAAACTGCTTAAAAATCTCAGAGCCAAAGTTGGAAATCAAGAATCGTCTGCAATGAACATGAAACGAGGACTATGCTTAGCTTCTAAAGACAACAAGGAAGGCACTTCAAGGTAAAGACCCTGGCCAAAAAATGATGTCAAAAAGTCTCTTGTACCTATATTTGATCTTTGATCTTTTATTTGGGATTGATGACTTAAAAAAAACTTTTATGCACGTTGAACTGTGGCCAAGTTTAAACAAACACTCGATCAAGTATTAGTCTTACATGAAATGTACAACGACATTTTGTTTTACGGTGAACTTTTTGCACTAGTTCTAATAATGATAAAATTAGTAAAAAAAATGATTTTCAACTTATTTCAACCCCACTAAAGTGTAAATACAGCTCAAGTTTGGGTCTGGAGTTTAATGAAAAAATTGACAGGAAAAAAGGAAGGAATTTGGCATGCAAACTAGAGTTGTTTTACATTAAGCACGAAGTTGAAAATGCTTAATTCCTTGTTTTCTTGTTATGTCAAGTAGCTGTTTATAATCACTTTAAATTGTATTATCAGTGTAATCTGGAAGAGACAAGTTTTCACCTAGTGTGTCATTCTATTCTACATTAAATAACAAGACAAAACAACAACAACCACAAAAACAAGATTTTTGTGTCAGAAATATAGTGAAGACAGACAAATCAAGATATGTTGTTCTGTAATATTCAGGATGTTGAAAAGGTTTAATTACTTGTATCAATTTATAAAAGGTTTTGGAGATTTTGCTTTCTATTTCTGAAAATTATGAACCACTACAAAGTCAATTATGAAATCTGACAGTGAATCTGAATATTAAAATTTACTGTAATAAAGGTCACTGAGCTTACAAGCCCATACAATATACAAACCAAAAACAAACTTATTTTTAAAATGCTTTTTAAAATAATCTTCATTTCAACTTTTTCAATTACCACAGGAAGCCACAGAATATTAAAATTGAATTATTGGAGCTCTGCTTTTAGGTACGTAGTAGTTGTTTTGAGTTGTTTTACAATTTCATCTAAAGTCATGATTAGTGTAACCTGGAAGAGAGAATTCTTGTTTCGTGTAAAGACAACTATTTATCTGTGTCATTCTATTCTACATACTACAAAAACAAGATGTCACAATACTGTCAAGACAGAAAAATCTAAATATAATATTCTGCAATGTCTAATTGTTTAATTGAGGGATGTTGAAATCAGGTTCAGTATTTATGTGAATGAAATTAGTTTGAGTGAGGGATTTTTGCATTCTATTTCTGAGAATTATGAACCACCACTACTACAAAGTCAATTATAAAATCTGACTGAATCTGAATAAATATCACTGTGGTGACTATATGGCTTGAAAGCCATATAATTCTCAGGAGACTGAAGTTAAGAGTTTTTTCAAACCCTAAAGCAAATGCTATAAAGCTTGATCTATAATCTTTATTTCAACTTTTACAACAAAATGCAATCTTACCACAGGAAGCCCAATTCATTTGAATCAAATACGTCAAAAACAAAGTATTTAAAATTGTTATTTATTTTTAAAAATGGGAGCTCCGCTATTAGGTAGTACCTAATTACTCGTGCCCAGGCCTTTAGGCCGGGAACGAGTTATAAACTGCAAATGTTTCTTTTTTTTCTTCTTTTTTTCCTCTCGTCGTCCACGAGAATGCGGCATTCTTGCGCAACCGGTCACGTGTTACAGCTCCTGATTGGGTAAGAGCGTAAGAAACAATGCCCTTCATTCATCACCTTTGAGCGAGTGCGAACTGTTCGAAGCTAGCGAACGCCAGTCAGGAACTTTAGGAATGCAAGATGGCGGACAGCTCCAAAAACAGCTTTCAGAGACGGGCTTTTCCAGCAGCGAGACAATAGAAAATGGAGCTTTTAACTCGAGATTTACCTAGACACTTATAAGAGCTTCAGAATGGGCTGTTATTTTGAGCTTGATCTCCAATACTTTGACCAAATATCAAGCTCTCAATGGAGTAGTTGAAAATGAAACTCTCGCGACTCAAAGCAATTCCTTTGAGCTGGAAATCTACGAATTTCTCACCCTACATGTTGCTAAACGAACGCATATAGAGACAAGTCAATTATATTTTCATTCAAGCATTCAAGAGATCTTGAAACGTTTTTGTGATGAATTTTAACACAATTCTGGCCAGACAATTTATTTATATATTTTCATGGAACCAAGGCTCTATTTGACCTGATGCGTTTGGTCACGCAATAGATAATCTGAAACATGAACGAAAAAATACACGATTTGTTATTGTGTCAAAAACGTCGTTGTAGAAGTCTTTACAGCAAACACTTGAGATATACAGTGAAATAAAAAGTTGAATAAACTGGTATATTTTTGCATGTTGGAGATATCTAATACCATGCATGATAATAGAGGGACAGAGGCAAACACTAAGCTGCTGACAGACAAATTGACTAATCAGATATGCTTTAAGTGTCATTGCCAGAGTAGACCGGGCAGATCGCAAAGATGGGGTCGGCCGATTAACTCTGTTTTTTGTCCCTTGAAAGACTATCGGATGGGATGAAGATCTGTGGTATTTAAAGTTTCTTCGGTCTTTTATGTTCTCAGATTGACCACCCCCCTCAATTTTTGACTCCGAGGACCCTCTCAGAAGCGTACATTTACGCAATATTTGGACCGCTATAAAATCATAACCACTTGGCCTTATGAATTTCTTTTGATTTGCTCGTTAAACTCTCTCTATCAGCGGCATATTTCCTGGTTTTAAACAACTTCTGGTGTATTCTGAATTTTTGCGAGGTTTTTGAAATTTGCATACAGAGCTAACATCGCCGTAAACCGAAAAATCAGTCATTTTCAAAGCCTGTTTTCTCATTAGTGCGGTAGTTTATTTTCGTAAATCTACCATGTAATGAAAGCTTATTTATTCCTCTATTCATTTCTAAAAAGTTTGACTCGGATATTTTTTTTTGTTTTTCTATTGCTGGCTTCTGAACTTACTATACTGTCAACTACATTTACGCCAAATTCTAGGTATTTATCATTGGTTTTTCGAATACAATTCTTGTTATTTTTGCTATTATCCACGAACTAAGTTAAAAAATGAAAGATAACTCTTATTGGATTATGCCAGCACTTGTATTTACTTACACATCAAGATAAGCAGTCGATTACATTCTATTCTAGGAGCCATTGCGTGACAAAATTGTCTTGAATTTTAATTAACATTTTCCGGAAAGTTGACAGTTTAAGTTTGATTCTTTTCGAGTAAATGAATAATTGAATTCTGTTGTTTTACATAAAATGAAACACTGCTTAATGTTAATATAAACAGGCGAAAAAGATGTGACGTCTTATAAAGTAAAGCAGCTAATTATTGTTTATTTCCATGCTTTATATGGTGAGATATCACGAGGAAACCAAACCCAATTTTATAATTATTTTTTGATTTTACAAAAACAAACTCCAAAGCTTTATAATAGAAGCTCTAAGTACAAGAAATAAAGGAATCAGTAACACGATAAAAATTAGAATTTTGTCTTATCAGTTAGTCTATCCCATAGCGTTGCTGTGGATATTCATCTTATGTGTCAGTAGATGGTTGGCAGCATTCACACTTCTGAACATATTTTTCTAGTGGCTCGATGTATGTCTTTTTCCTTGATTGAGAACCATTTGTCTCAATTTCTAGGTGTTCACATATTTCTTTCAGCTCTTTGATCTTGAGTTGATTAAACCCTTTATTGTACATCGAGCAAATGTTCGATGACCCAACAGTTATGGGGTGTGGCACTCTGTCCATGTCCTCCATAACTGCATTTCGCATGGTGGCCAGGTTGGTTTCAAACTCAGCTGCCTCAAAGTCATCCTCCGAAAAGTCATCGTCCACAGCTTCAATCTGTTTTGAAAGAGCGGATAATCTAGAGAACAGACTTTGGATTTGTTTTGCTGTTCTCCATTCATCAGGTTTGAAGAGAAGTTCTCCCTTTTGGTCTTTTGCTTGCGTCATTTCTCGTGACACTTGTATAGGGTCAGCCTTGAGACCACTTCGTCGACCAGCCTCAAACTTTTCGACAAGAAAAGACTTCGCTTTTTTGGACATGCGTGTGCGTTTTTTTGTTGCCTTCAAAGCCCAACCTTGAGGCCGCACACAAGAACCGGACAAAGCGGGGGGAGTATCTCGATCTTGTGTAGCACTAGGCTTCCCAGTCACTGATACAGTGCTTACCTTTTCAGACCATTTCTTTCTGATGCTGTCATACATTGACTCTGATTCGAGTTTTCTTAAATGTGTCCCGGTGTCCATATGATCTTGCATTTCACTCTCTTTCTTAAAGGTTGCGATACAGCCACTTTCTTTGCAAGAGAAGATATCCGTCGATGATCGCTTACTTTGTCCAACTGTTCCTTTCTCTTGTACTGGTGGACCAAATGGCTGAACAACTTTAAGCCCAGTATCTCCCTGTGGTGAAATACGATAATCTTCATAGGACAGGAGTTTCCCACGCCCAATGCCATGTGCTTTCCAGGCGCGGATTCCAGTATCTTCAAAGCTACAGTTGTAAAGAAAACTGATGCCAGGTATCTTGTTTTCACTGCCAGTTTCTTTAGATGGATCAATTTCAACAACAGCTGCTCTGCATCCTTTAATTCCTCCATGTGATTCTAATGCCTCTTTCATGTCTTCTGCAGTAAGCACATTATGCTTCTCATTCACCCATCTCTTGATGTGCGCTTTCATTGGTGCAGTCTTTCGATCACAGATATCTTTTCCCGCTTGAGGGTCTGAGAAGTCATAGCGAAGAATGTTGATTCCCGCTCTTTTCCCGATATCTGCAAGACCAAGTAGTAGTGGGCCATTATGGTAGCATCCTGCATTATCTGATCTTAGTGACACTTGTGTGATATGGGGATAATCATTCTTGATGGTTTTGAGGAGATGTTCTATGATAGAAGCTACTGCGAATTTGTCTTGAGTGCATACATTCAGAACATGAACGTAGCACTCCACGTCAAACTTTTCCTCTCTTTTTGTGATAACAGCACTTACATGCCAACTACGCCCTCGTTATCCAAAAAAGTCACTCATTCTTTCTCGGTAACGCTGTGGTAGATACTTCATGGCCCAATCAAAAACGATTAAACATGTCTTGTCATCAAGTTTGTTAAGCACCTCTTGTTTCGCTTCTTCTTGGTTGATTGAGCGTAAGAGATGTGCCTTCCAAGCGTGAATAGACTGTACATTTTCTTTGTACTGAAACATTACTCTGGCGTTTTGGTCTTCTGTCAATTGGGAATCCTCAATAGCTTGATTGATTTCAGTAAATACGTCCTCAAGCTGGGTACACCTTTCACACTCAAAACCATGGTTATGTTGACATTTTTTCTGGAACTCTGGTTTTGTGGGGTCACTCAGAGAATGTACTGAACAGTGATCAGCGCAGTTTTCTTCTTTACCAACGTGCGTCTTGAAGTCATTTTTGAGGTATCTCTTGGATTCTTTAATGTATTTCTGCATACGCTGCGCCCATTCTTTTTCTGTACCGCTCTCTTCCAACGTTTTTACAATAGAAGCCAAGTTTTCCATTGCATCTGTTCCCTCTGCTGTTATATTGTCTAGTCCTTGAAGCGATTTCTGCATTGAAGCAGAACATACTTCAATGATTCTGTAAAGTGACCGTTCACTTGGTGGTTCAAAGCCAATCTCTTTACAGTAACTAAGGTACTGCTGGATGATCCTGGAAGGAATCATTGTTCTTACAACTGCAGGTATAATGATGCGCTCACCAGAGTCCAACTTCAAAGTTTTTGTTCCAAAGGCTACATCTTGAAGCATGTCTGGCGTTGAAATAAAATCAATGAAGTGGTCTATCTTGGCATCATCAATTCTTGTACGAAAGATAGGTTTCTCTTGAACAGGCTGGCCTTTTCCTAACTCTGTAGCATGCTGACGCGCTTGATCGATGCGCCACTTTGACAAGCCTGGAATGAGCTCTTGTAACTCTTGACGGCTGAAGTCATTGGCAAAAAGAGACATGATCTGACGTTTTGTCTGCCAGGATTCTGCTTGGTCATAAGCAGTAATAAGCGTGTCAATCGGGGAAGACTTTGGATCAAAGTGCTTTCGTGTCACAGTAGCGGTGTCACCTAAGGTTTCTTCTCTAAGAGAGCTCCAGATCTCTTCCTCTTGTCCTGGACTTATCACAGAGAGAGCTGCTGATATGGCCTCTTTTGCTTTGCGCTTGTAGTAGCGCTGCTGTGTCTGCGAGATATCATCCCATTCGGCATTCAATGTAGACTTCACTGGGCTATAACGACCATCTGTTATACTGTTAATGCTGCTATTGAGTATTTCTCGTTTCTGTTGTTGAATTTCTTTTTCGTCTAGCCAGATACTTATTTCTTCCTCAGGAACTGAAAATTGGGAAGACTGGGAGGATGTTGTCTGTGCATCACTAGATTCTTCTTGTAATCGACTAGGGCCTGGCTCTTCATCCATAGAAACAGCAAAAAGGATCTCACTCTCGTTTCTTCCAAAAGACTCATCTTCCTCTTCACCAATACCCTGTATCACACAACATTAGACAACATATTTCATCAATATCCAGGTTAATGCTGCACCTGGCTTCCTTAGGGTATCTTAAAGCGTTGCAACATTTTTAATAACATATTTTATTATTAATTAATACGTGCAAAAGGCTGAAGTCAAAGCTGTGCGTTAATGAGTTAGAGAAGTAAAATTGAAAAAAAAAGACATAAAAGAAGCTAGAGTATTTTGAGGATTTGGTAAACTACGTGAAATTTTTATTATCATTTATTTGCAACCACAGGAAACACATAAGTAAATTGGTGCGCATTGAGATCAACCCTTCAAAACCACAGGAAACCCATAAGTAAAATTTTGAAATACATTCAACTCTCGCCTTACGGACACCCCGACATTGCGGACACTAATCTCGGTCTCGAGGGTGTCCATTATAACGAGAATTGACTGGATTTATGTATCAACCCTTCATCACCACAGGGAACCCATAAGTATATTTGCGCACAATACGCGGTTTTTGCGCGGTGTAGACAGTACTAGTGTCGATATCAAAAGGCTAACTAACCTGTTCTTCCTCTTGAGTGTTTTTATCTTTCAATGCTTTATAGTGCCACGCTCGACAACTTGAACATATTGCTGTTTAAAGGAGTGTAATTATAGTACAAGAAATCAGCATGCGTTTGCAAATATTTACAAGAATGTCATTCTATCTTACCTGCACCAATAGCAACGACAGTTTGATGAAGCAAAAATATATCCTTTGACATTTGTATGTTCACTCGACGGGGTGATTTGAGCTGCTTGCGTTGGCCCTTATGATTGGGATATGAACAACTATTGTTCTTACGTCCAGGCCAGTCAACTGTAAGTTGTCTCCGGTGTTTTGGACACACAGTCATGGTCAATATATCTTGATCATCAAAAGGTTTTCCAGCGCGATTTAAAATTAGCTGGAACTCGCTTAACTTATCACTGGCGGTTTTTCCACGCTTGTGACCTATGCCAAGCGTGACAAGATGAGAGTCAACATCTCCAACACACGAATTCAATGGCACAATTGTTGACCCTAGTCCAACAGAGCCACACGACGATTTTTCCGAGAAAAAGGTACAATTTATCGGTGGATCCATGAGACACAGTACTTCTCTAGGTACGACGATAAGTCAAAATGATTTGATTGATTGTGCAACACAGTTTCGCAATAAAATGTTAGCTAATGAGACAGTCTTGGAATTCCTTCGTTGTTACTTTATAATAATACAACCAAAGTCTTTGAAATAATAGGGTATTTTTTAATCACGAACAGGAAGTTTGTCAAAATCTTCACTTCGTTTCAAAATCAGCTTTAGATAATTTTATTTTTCACATGTCAGGCGCGCGAGAAACTGTCAACTTTCCCGGGAAATTTTAATTAAAATTCAAGACAGTTTTGTCACGCAATGGCTCCTAGAATAGGATGTCATCGCCTTGCTTATCTTGATCATGTGTAAGTAAATACAAGTGCTGGCATAATCCAATAAGAATTATCTTTCATTTCTTAACTTAGTTCGTGAGTAATAACAAAAATAACAAGAATTGTATTCGAAAAACCGATAATAAACACCGAAAATTTAGCGTAAATGTAGTTGCCAGTATAGTAAGTTCGAAAGCCAGCAATAGAAAAACAAAAAAAATATCCGAGTCAAACTTTTTAGAAATGAATAGAGGAATAAATAAGCTTTCATTACATGGTAGATTTACGAAAATAAACTACCGCACTAATGAGAAAACAGGCTTTGAAAATGACTGATTTTTCGGTCTACGGCGATGTTAGTTTTGTATGCAAATTTCAAAAACCTCGCAAAAATTCAGAATACACCAGAAGTTGTTTAAAACCAGGAAATATGCCGCTGATAGAGAGAGTTTAACGAGCAAATCAAAAGAAATTCATAAGGCCAAGTGGTTATGATTTTATAGCGGTCCAAATATTGCGTAAATGTACGCTTCTGAGAGGGTCCTCGGAGTCAAAAATTGAGGGGGGTGGTCAATCTGAGAACATAAAAGACCGAAGAAACTTTAAATACCACAGATCTTCATCCCATCCGATAGTCTTTCAAGGGACAAAAAACAGAGTTAATCGGCCGACCCCTATCTTTGCGATCTGCCCGGTCTACTCTGGCAATGACACTTAAGAAAAAAAATTTTATCGAGTTTTAAAAGTTATCGAGCTTTATATAATTTCCTGACAGTCACGTGAAAACTAAAAAAAATATGAAAGAGAAAATCAGAAAAAAGCAGGAAATGGAAACAAACAATACCATCTGTGTATTATATTCCTTGCTGACATAGAACTCAAACTTTCTTGTAAAACAATTTGATATAACCACAATTTTATGTGTATAATGCTACTTTGTCGTGAAAGCAACACCTGGCTTGCATCAGTTTCTTTTTGCATTCATAATGAAGGGAAAATTCCCTCACGCAGCATGCTAGAGATCAAAACAGCTTCACGACAGTCTGCAATCAGATTGTTGTTCGACCCTAAAAGGGCTTGTATACAAAATATTCAGCTTCTCTTCCTATAGATGTTCTTATTATGAAAAAACTAGAATCCGTAAAAATAGAATGCATGGTAGGTAAAAGCACAGTTGGACAGGCAAGACTGAATACATACTGAGCACGTATAACTCTAACTGCAATCTAAGAAAACATTTTCTCTTTTTTGTTTGTTTATTTGTTTCGGTCTAAACGGCATATTTGAATATTAAGTGACTTTTAGTCTAATTGTATGATGACAGTACATGCTACGAAGGCAAAAACATTTAATACTATTTAATGATCTTGGTATTATTTATGACTGTTTTGAAGGTACGAAAAGGGAAAAGTCCCTTGATCTAAAGGTTAACACAAAGGCAAACATTTGATTATCTTGGCATCATATATGAATGTATGTTTAGATAGATAAATCAGGGAAAAGTCCCTCTATTCAAAGATCAACACACAGGCAAACACTTTATGATCGAATGTTTTTAAACGGGAAAAGTCCCTTCATCTAAAGGTCAACACTATTTATCGGCTGATATCGATTAACCAATCAAATGCAAGACTCACTGTCATGTTACATGAATGATTTATAGTATTAAAATTATAAGTATTTTTTCGTATATGTGCATTCAATGTTTGAAGTTTGAAATTCAACGAAGTGTAAAATGTACAAAATGTTGCTTTTGATATATTATTTTACTTTATTTATTCCTGTGTTGTGTTTTTATAACCGATTTTTTTCGATAAAATACCTCGGGGGAATACCCTAGTTATTATCAAAAGGGGAATACCCAACTTTTTAACCAATAACAGGATTGGACGACGTCACGTGATTTGAGTCGTGATTGCTATATAAACGCCTCCTTTGCTCTCTTACTTTATCTGTCCAAAAAGTAGTTGTCGAGGTGGTGCTTTTTCTCGGATGCCGTCCGAGTTTAAACTTTTTACACAAAAAATATCGCAATGAAGTTGAACAGCTGTTAGATGCTAAAAGATGCCAAGAGATTGGAAAGAAGTGGTGGTGATGGAAAATCAGAGAAGATATTGATTTCTTGGAAGACGAAGCAAAGAGGTTCTAATGGATAGCTCGCTCAAAGACAAAATATTCTCTCATACTCTCTACAATTTCATGACACAACTGGGAACGGACAATATTTGACCACGAATGCAGTAAAAAGCTCAAGACATTATTTTATGACTGATACTTGTTTTTTGGTTGGAGGATGCGAACAAATCGAAACGCAAGCAGCGATCAAACAGAAGTAAACAGACCAAAACAACAATTCTTCGCGCAAGCCAAGAGTAAACCTCGAAAACTTGCTACCGTATCACACTTCTCCATAAACTTCACCGACGCACTGAATTTTCAACATCAAGAGTGAAAAATGACTTTCGTGATAACAGAAACTAGTAGCAGTACTTGTATACTTCAAGTATATTAAAAAAATGTAAATATATCATTTCAATTACATAGTCGATTTTTTAGTTTCTTTGACAAATGATGGCAATTGATGTAAGCAGATGCTTTATGCATGATTTCCCCCTCCCCTAAGTTAGTTTTTTACAAATAACACATGATATCTGCCCACCCCCCACGGTATGTTTTTAACCACTCCGAACAGATCACGAACGCTTCATGGTCGGATAGACTTCACCACAAATTTATTCAAACTTCGCGCTCAAATAAGTTTCTTTTGTTTTCGAGCCCTTTTCAAATCTCCCGCCGCTGTAATGGGTCCTTTGTTAAAGTTAATCACTTCGTGACCAAATATGGAGGTCTTTTGTTTCTGAGATTTCCACCAGATTCTTTGATACGTACAAATGATGTAAGCTTATATGCTATATGATTAATTGATAGTCCAAATAGAATTTAAAGTAAAAATATCAAATGTATAAACTTGTGTGAGTTTATGTTACGGAGCACATTTTAACAATTTCATCAGCAATGGATTTTCGATAGGTCTTAACATGTTTCGTCTCGAGTTAGTCGCATGATGTATTACGTATAGTGACTGACCTTGAGTTACCTTGAATTATGACGTGTAACAACATGTTTACTAAGCAGTATACTAGAATTACCTTTGTAAGAACGGACTCACACACCCGCATTAGATCAAGACTACAGTAACACAGTGAGCTAGATTGGGTGGACCTCGAGTACAGATAACGAGCTAGCCGAGTAAGGAACGCCTACTAAAGGCCGTGCTGTCTCAGGGAAAATTCATTCTAGTTCTACTGGTTAGACTAACAGTTTAAGTGCCCTACCAACAAAAAGACAGAACATCGACCCAAAACGTCTACTAGTCCTCCACAGTTAGAGTATTAACCTCTATAACATTTATGTTGTTCGTTAAATTTTTACATTTTATACGGTACATAGTTCTTTTTTCTTCTTTATGTTCCTTTAATATCAAACGAGTGTTGGACTGTTTTTGCATATGTAACTAAGGGAAAGTCCCTTCTTCCAATGAAGGTCAATAAATTCATCGGCTGATCCAGTTTAGCCAATCATGAACAAGAGACAACTAAGATTTGTTGATGTCTGATTTGTTATTATATTAAAATGTTCTCATGGTGGTCATGAATGCGTTTCTATTGATGAAGAAATAAGAAACCGTTTTAAGTAAAACAAAATTAAAAAAAAGAAATTTGAGTTATCGAGCTTTATATCATTTCCTGACAGTCACGTGAAAACTCAAAAAATATGAAAAGAGAAAATCAGAAAAAAGCAGGATTATCATAGAAAAATGGCCGAAACAAACAATACCATCTGTGTATTATATTACTTGCTGACATAGAACTCAAATTTTCTTGTACAAAAATTAATGCAACCACAATTTTATGTGTATAATGCTTCTTTGTCGTGAAAGCAACACCTGGCTTGCGTTTCTTTTTGCATTCATAACGAAGGGAAAATTCCCTCACGCAGCATGCTAGAGATCAAAACAGCTTCACAGCAGTCTGCAATCAGATTGTTCTTTGACCCTAAAAGGGTTTGTATACAAAATATTCAGCTTGTCTTCCTATACATGTCCTTATTATAAAAAAACTAGAATCCGCAAAAATAGAATGCATGGTAGGTAAAAGCACAGTTGGACAGGCAAGAAATGCATACTAAGCACGTATAACTCTAACTGCAATCGAAGAAAACATTTTCTCTTTTTTGTTTTGTTTTGTATTATTTTAGTTTTTGTTTTTGTTTTGTTTTGTTTCGGTTCTAAACGGCATATTTCAACAAAGTGACTTTTAGACGAACATTTGACGATCTTGGCATTATTTATGAATGTACGTTTAGATAGATAAATCAGGGAGAAGTCCCTCTATTCAAAGATCAACACAAAGGCAGACATTTTATGATCTAAGCATTATTTATGAATGTTTTGAGGCGGAAATGGGAAAAGTCCCTTCGTCTAATGATCAACACTATTTATCGGCTGATATTAGTTAGCCAGTCAAATTCAAGAGTCATTGTCATTTTATATTATTCATTTTTATTAAGAGGAGATTTTATTCACGTTCAAGCATTGGGCAACAAAACCTATTCAGCCGAAGAATTACTGTTGTATAAAGACAAATCCATTATTTTCATTACGTTTAGGTTATTTGTAAGTGGTTTTGATTGATAAAGATTGGATAAAAGTGTGAATCCAAAGTGAAAATTTGCACTTAAGGTGACTGACTACGTTGGCAAAAAGTAATTAAATATCGTTTAAACCACAATTTTCTAGAACGAAATTTAATGCTAATCCCAAAAACGAAAAGAAAAAAGGGGGGTCCCGCACTCGTTTTCGAGATAATCAGCATTGTATGAATGCCTATCTCCGAATTTTTGATGCGAAAATCGCTCAACCGGAAGTGAATAGAAAAGAAATTAAGAATTAGGGAAATAACATTTCTACAAAGGCCACAGTTGCGTAAATATTAGCTAATGGAGTATTCTGCAAAATGGCATAAATACTTTTGATGTGAGAACAGCAAAATACCTTCATTTCTTGGCTTTTGTGCCGCGAGTACCAACCACAATTGTCCTCATGTCGAGCAAAATTTTATACAAAAATCAATTTTTTCATATGCTAGAATAATTAACTTTTTTTGCAAAATTGATATGATTGAGATTTTTAGGTGTTTTTTTAAATAAACGAAAAAAAAGTATAGGGTCCTGTGCAAAAATGAAGGGTTTTGCGCCTTTGAAGTTGTTAAAAAGGGCTAAAAAATGCTAACCGGAAGTGCCGCCATTTTAAAAATGACGCGTAGCGCGAGCTTGATTCAAATTTGTGTTGACGAAAACAAGCGAGCGCTCACTGTTTTTTCCAAAAAGAAAATATTTTTACTTCATTCTCTAATGATTTTGAGTATTTAAATCCACAAGAATAAATTTGGAGCTGATTTTTGTACAAAAACTTAAGTTTTTCTGTGATTTTTGCTGTTCGCTGAAATCTCCGCGCGCTCTGACATTGCTTAAGACGTAATGCGCGAAATCATGCGCAGTGCCAACGTAGTCAGTCACCTTAAATGAGTTTTAGGCCTTCTTTCGGGCTAAATGGGCTTTTGGCAGGTCTTGCGTGACATTTTAAATTTTAATCCAACAAAAACAAAAATATAATGTTTGAAAAGAACACACGAAAATTAGTAAAAGTTGAGATTTTGAAGCAGTTTCGATGAATAGCGCCAAAGTTATCGGTGCATGGCCGAAGTTGGTTCTTTTTCTATAGAAACGTTCGGTGGTGGGCAACAGCTTGCCCACCAACGAACGTTTCTATGACAAATAAAGCAAACTTCGGTCGCGCATACCTTTGGCGCTATTCATCGAAACTACTTCAAAATCTCAACTTGTACTAATTTTGGTGTGTTCTTTTCAAACATTATATTTTTGTTTTTGTTGGATTAAAATTTAAAATGTCACGCAAGACCTGCCAAAAGCCATTTGTCATTTGATATTGAAAAAATATCGCGAACATCTTCTTTTATAACGTGCATTCAATGTTGGTCGAAGTGTAAAATGTACAAAATATTGCTTTTTATCTATTATTTTACTTTATTTGATCTATTCATGTGATATTCATGTGTGTGTTTTTATAACCGATTTTCGGTAAAATCCCTCGGGGGAATACCCTAATTATCAATAGGGGAATACCCAACTTTTTAAACCAATAGGATTGGACGACGTCACGTGATTTAATTCACGATTGCTATATAAACATGCACCTCCGTTGCTCTCCTATCAACTTTTACAAAACTGCCACTGAATTTATGACTGGGGCCTATTCTCGGATGTGAACTGCTTTCAAATCGAGTTTAAACATGTAAAATTACAGAAACAAATGCAATGGAGTTTTTAAGCGATTGGAACGCCGTGCTGGTGATGGAAGACCATAAGTTGAACTCGGATTTCTTGGAAGACGAAACAAAGAGGTTCTAATGGATAGCTCGCTCAAAGACAAAATACTCTCTCAACTCTAAAATTTCTTCACGAAAGAACGTACAGTATTTGACCACGAATGCAGTAAAAAGCTCAAGACATTATTTTATGACTGATACATGTTTCTTGGTTGGAGGATGCGAACATATTGAAATGCAAACAGCAATAAAACCAATCTCGTACCCAGAGCCTGCGTTCCTCTTGGTCAGCGACCGAGAAACGACCAAGAGGAACGCAGGCTCTGGGTACGAGATTGCAATAAAACAGACCAAATCAATTCTTCAGCGCAAGTCAAGGGTGAAACTCGATCTATGACAAGAACGACACACTATCACACTTCTCCATAAAAATTGAATTTTCATCATAAACACTGAAAAACGACTTTCATCGTGATAATAACAGACTCTAGCTCTAGAAACTAATAGCTGTCCTTGTAGACTGTCGAAAGAGTATTTTGTTGAAGTGCTGTGTTAAAATTTCTTTGTTTCAAGTCTTCAAGCATGAAAAAAAACCTGTAAATATACAATTTTCAGTTACATAGTCGATTTGATTTCTTTAAATAGTATTACTGACAAATGATGTAAATGCTTTATCGTCGGTGACTTCGTAGCCAAAAATTGCTTTGTAACAGTCCGTTTAGTCCAAAGAGAATTTAAAATGTTAAAATATCAATTTGTGAAAATAAGATGTTGATCTGTTGATAGGCAATAGACTATTTTATCAGTAGCTTGTAACGAAATCGGAATTAAACGAATAAGAATACATTTGTGTGTGTTTACGTTGTGTGTGTTTACATTTTCAGTATACGGTACATAGTTCATTTTTTCTCCTTCATAATTCTCTAGTGTTTTGTTTTTGTATTTCTTTCTAATATTTCTAATATCAACCAAGTGATAAAACATTGGATTGGGTGTAAATGTGTCAGCTGACTGTTTTTGCATATGTAACTAAAGGCGCTGTTACACTGTGCAATTTTTCCAGCAACTTGTCTCGCAACGGCGTTTCAAAACAAGTTGCAGAGAAAATTATGGCGCTGTTACACTGTGCAATTTTCCCCAGCAATTGACCAAAAATATTGCAAGTAATATAAATATAAATATTGCCATAATTTTCTCTGTAACTTGTTTTGAAATGCCGTTGCGAGACAAGTTGCTGGAAAAATTGCACAGTGTAACAGCGCCTTAAGGGAAAGTCCCTTCTTCCAGTGAAGGTCAATAA
This sequence comes from Telmatactis stephensoni, assembly GCA_029948255.1. Taxonomy (NCBI): domain Eukaryota; kingdom Metazoa; phylum Cnidaria; class Anthozoa; order Actiniaria; family Isophelliidae; genus Telmatactis; species Telmatactis stephensoni. The sequence goes on along the minus strand of JALIZF010000630.1, from coordinate 28,104 downwards.
ATTCATCGGCTGATCCTGTTTAGCCAATCATGTTCATGAACAAGAGACAACTAAGATTTGTTGATGTCTGATTTGTTATTATATCAAAATGTTCTCATGGTGGTCATGAATACGTTTCTACTGATGAAGAAATAAGAAACCGTTTTAAGCAAGACAAACTTGAGTTATCGAGCTATATATCATTTCCGGACAGTCACGTGAAAACTAAAAAAATATGAAAGAGAAAATCAGAAAAAAAGCAGGAAATGGAAACAAACAATACCATCTGTGTATTATATTCCTTGCTGACATAGAACTCAAACTTTCTTGTAAAAAAAATTAATGTAACCACAATTTTATGTGTATAATGTTTCTTTGTCGTGAAAGCAACACCTGGCTTGCATCAGTTTCTTTTTGCATTGATAACGAAGGGAAAATTCCCTCACGCAGCATGCTAGAGATCAAAACAGCTTCACAGCAGTCAGCAATCAGATTGTTGTTCGACCCTAAAAGGGCTTGCATACAAAATATTCAGCTTGTCTTCCTATAGATGTTCTTATTATGAAAAAACTAGAATCCGTAAAAATAGAATGCATGGTAGGTAAAAGCACATTTGGACAGGCAAGAAATGCATATTAAGCACGTATAACTCTAACTGCAATCGAAGAAAACATTTTCTCTTTTTTGTTTGTTTACTTGTTTCGGTCTAAACGGCATATTTGAATATTAAGTGACTTTTAGTCTGATTGGATGATGACAGTACATGCTACGAAGGCAAAACATTTAATGCTATTTAATGATCTTGGTATTATTTATGACTGTTTTGAAGGTACGAAAAATGGGAAAAGTCCCTTGATCTAAAGGTTAACACAAAGGCAAACATTTGATGATCTTGGCATCATTTATGAATGTACGTTTAGATAGATAAATCAGGGAAAAGTCCCTCTATTCAACAGACAGACAAACACTTTATGAAAACATTTGATGATCTTGGCATCATTTATGAATGTACGTTTAGATAGATAAATCAGGGAAAAGTCCCTCTATTCAAAGATCAACACACAGGCAAACACTTTATGATTGAATGTTTTTAAACGGGAAAAGTCCCTTCATCTAAAGGTCAACACTATTTATCGGCTGATATCGATTAACCAATCAAATGCAAGACTCAATGTCATTGTATATGAATGATTTATAGTATTAATATCATAAGTATTTTTTCGTAAATGTGCATTCAATGTTTGAAGTTTGAAATTCAACAAAGTGTAAAGTGTACAAAATGTTGCTTTATATATATCATTTTACTTTATTTAATTCTGCTTTGTGTTTTTGTAACCGATTTTTTTTCGATAAAATACCTCGGGGAATACCCTAGTTATTATCAAAAGGGGAATACCCAACTTTTTAACCAATAACAGGATTGGACGACGTCACATGATTTGAGTCACGATTGCTATATATACGCCTCCTTTGCTCTCTGTACTTTTAGTCTTTTTCCCTTTGACAGAAATTAGTTGGATTGGAGCCTATTCTCGGATGCCAAACCGAGTTGAAATATTTAAATTTACAGAAACAAATACATGCATGTACGTCAATGAAGTTTTACAATCATTAAAATGATGCCAAGAAGGGATTGGAACGAAGTAGTGGTGATGGAAGATCACAGAAATTGGTCGATATCGACGATATCAAACATCAATACAGTTTACTCACTTCATGGACACTATGTATCAACTTGGACACGAAGAACTTAGTTTTTGTCTCAGTGGTCTCAAGACGCAAAAAAACTGCAGCTCTGGAATACGGGACTGAACGAAATCTTTAGAAACAAAGACTGCAAAAGCTACCAAAAAACTTCAGTCAAATAGCAAAGAAGCGGCATTAACGACATCAAAGAAACAAGATACTGAATTTGTAGAACATTTTATCAATTGACATTTACAAATAATTGTCATTTAGAAACAAGAGAAATAATATCTGAAATCGAAAGATAATATTGTGCCAGTTAATCCAGTAAAGTGTTTTAATTTTGTTATAAGTGAAATGCACAGTAATAGATTGATATTTTTTGAATTTTCAATACTGTAAAATAATGAGTTTAATATCAATGGTATTACTTCAATAAAGATTAATGTAACCACAATGTTATGTGTATAATGCTTCTATGTCGTGAAAGCAACAGCTGGCTTGCGTTTCTTTTTGCATTGATAATGAAGGGAAAATTCCCTCACGCAGCATGCTAGAACTCAAAACAGCTTCACGGCAGTCTGCAATCAGATTGTTCTTTGACCCTAAAACGGCTTGTATACAAAATATTCAGCTTGTCTTCCTATACATGTCCTTATTATGAAAAAACTAGAATCCGCAAAAATAAAATGCATGGTAGGTAAAAGCACATTTGGACAGGTAAGAATGAATACATACTGAGTACGTATAACTAACTGCAATCGAAGACATTTTCTCTTTTTTGTTTGTTTCGGTCTAAACGGCATATTTTAACACAAAGTGACTTTTAGACGAATATTTGATGAACTTGGCATTATTTATGAATGTATGTTTAGATACAGAAATCAGGGAAAAGTCCCTCCATTCAAAGGTCAACACAAAAGGCAAACATGTTATGATCTTGGCATTATTTTATTTTATGAATGTTTTGAGGCGGAAATGGGAAAAGTCCCTTCTTCTTCTAAAGATCAATACTATTTATCGGCTGATATTGGTTAGCCAATCAAATTAAAGAGTCAATGTCATTTTATATGATTCATTTTTATTCAGAGGGGATTTTTTCACGTTCAAGCATTGGGCAGCAAAACCTATTCAGCTGAAGACTCTTGTACAAAGACAAATTCATTACTTTCATTAAGTTTAGGTTACTTGTAAATGGTTTTGATTAATAAAAATTGGATAAAAGTGTTAATGCCAAGTGAAAATTTGAATTTATATGAGTTTTAGGCCTAATTGCCATATAGTTATTTAAATTCAGCTTGAAAGTTGCTAAATTTGAATGAAAATACAGGATAACCACTTTGTACAATTCTTAGTAGATCAATTTCTAACTGATAAAAGGTACAATTCGAGTGTTAATTCAAAACGAAAATTGAATTGAAACTTGTACGAGGGACTAGTATAAAGTTTTTGTCACTTTTAATCATTATTCGATATTGAACAAAATCTCCTCTTAAAAGACAGTATCACGAGAATCTTCTTTTTATAATCGGTGCATTCAATGTTGGAAGAAGTGCACAAAATGTTGCTTTTTGTATTTTTTCCTTTATTTTATTTTATTTATTCCTGTGTTATGTTTTTTAAAACCGATTATTATTTTTTCGGTAAAATCCCTCGGGGGAATACCCTAGTTATCAAAAGGGGAATACCCAACTTTTTAACCAATAACAGGATTGGACGACGTCACGTGATTTGAGCCACGATTGTTATATATATAAACGTCTCGGGTGAGCAGCAAGTGATAACATCTGTGCATGTCTCCACCTTCTATTGTCTTGGACAAACGGATAAGCAGTTTGAAAGGATAATTTCTAGCTGTTCGTATACTTCTGCACTCGACTGTAATACTCCGAACAACTTTGGGGAAACTGTATACGACTCTATTTATGATTGAGGTAGCCCTAAGCCAGGTTATCGTAAATGAGGCCACTTTCGTCAAGCTGTTCGAGAATCAGTGTTGTCATTTTATTGTTTATTTTATTGTTTATTGCTGTTCTTCGAGGTACCGTTCTTCGAGGGGTGAGGATTTTAACTGGAAGCCTTCGCGGATTGATCTTTCGCTCTCTCGACTTAATAATAATAATGCAGATACGTTTGAGTTGGTGCCTTTTCTCGGCTGTCAAACCGAGTTTAAATTTTTTTCCTCAATGAAGTTTAACAAGATGTCAAGAGATTGGAACGAAGTGCTGGTGACGGAAGATCAGAGAAGTTGAACTGGAATTTCTTGGAAGACGAAACAAAGAGGTTCTAATGGATAGCTCGCTCAAAGACAAAATACTCTCTCAACTCTCTAAAATTTCTTCACGAAAGAACGTACAATATTTGACCACGAATGCAGTAAAAAGCTCAAGACATTATTTTATGACTGATACTTGTTTCTTGGTTGGAGGATGCGAACAAATTGAAACGCAAGCAGCGACCAAACAGACCAAAAACAATTCTTCAGCGCAAGCCGAGAATAAAACAGGCTCGTAACATGGTATATGGGATCAGGGATCAAGCTCCAAATTATGGCCAGGATCAGGGATCAGAGGCCAGGGCTCAGGGATCAAATGAGTGGGATCGAGGATCAGGGACATTGGGTCAGGATCAGGGATCAGCTCAGGTTTTTGCACCAAGGATCAGGGATCAAACATTTCTAAAAATATGGGCTCAGGAATCAAAACTTCCGTAAAAACCCGGGATCAGTGAGACGAAATTATACCATGTTACGAGCCTGATAAAACTCGATCTATGACAAGAAAGACTACCTTATCACACTTCTCCATAAAAATTGAATTTTCATCATAAACACTGAAAAATGACATTCATCGTAACAGAGTGCTTACAATATATCCGTGGAAAAGTTAGCGAAATCCTTTGTTTTCTGTAAGCACTCCAATATAAACAGACTCTAGCTCTAGAAACTAGTAGCAGTCCTTGTAGATGTCGAAAGAGTATTTTGTTGAAGTGATGTGCTAATTTTTTTGTTTCAAGTCTTCAAGTATATTGCTATTTGAATTAACGTTGTCGGTGTAAAAAAGCCGAAAGCCGGCTAAAGCCTTTCAAATATCTTTTGTGTACTAACAAACTTCTCTGTAGGCTATCTGAGAAATTAAGGAATATGTGTCCAAGTTGTAGAATTTGCAAGCATACAGTGAGTTTTTTATTGTAATGATGTCACGGTGATAAACTTTTTTCATGATTCCGCTCTCAAAGCTTCAGCGACAACGTTAATTGAATTAGCTATATCAGAAAACTGTAAATACATAACTTTCAATTACATAGTCGATTTTTTATATTTTTAGTATTATTCAGGGGCGGATCCAGGGGGGTGCCCATAAGTGCATCGGACATCTCCTAGCGATGACGTCATCAGGGGGGCCGCCATCTTGGATGTGACGTCATCTCTCAAGAGGCCTATTTGGGACACCCCCTTTGCAAAATCCTGGATCCGCCCCTGTTATTGACAAATGATATAAATACTTTAATCGTAGACTTCGTATCCAAAAATTGCTTCGTAGCAGTTATAGTCGGCTTAGTCCAAATAGAATTTAAAATGTTAAAATATCAATTTGTGCAAATATGGTGTTGATCTGTTGAATAAGCTATAGAGTATTTTATCAGTAGCTTGCAACCGAATCGGAATTAAACGAATAAGGATAAATTTGTGTGTGTTTATGTTGTTTGTTAAAATTGTAACATTATATTTCTCTAGTGTTTTGTTTGTATATTTCTTTCTAATATTTCTAATATCAACGGAGTGGTTTATTATACAATTGCTTTTTCGCTTTGTTTTTAACAGTATTTTTATTATCGAAACAGTCCTTTTTGAAAACCATCGCGCGCGCGCTTCAAAATCCGGTTTGAAACCGTGACGTCATACAGGGTTCATTATACAATTGCTTTTTCGCTTTGTTTTTGTTTCGGCCCTCAGGCCGAAACGTTACTGTGTTTGGTTTGCTAACCCATAATTTTTGGCTCGTCTGTCAATTAGCTGTCATACTTTTATAACGCATCCAATTATATGTCGCATTCTTTTCACGTCTATTAAAAAATTGTTGGTGAAAACCTACCAACAAATGATATTTGACGTGCCTGTCACCGACATCCAATCGCATGAAAGGAAGCGCTAAAACGTTTTGCAAAGATCGTGTTATCTATTGTTTATTTGACCGTGGGAACACCCCTTTCTGATTGGTCGGGAATAGAACTTGTAACAATCATACACGCCCTTTTAATCACTTGTGTGAAATTAGCCAATCTGGCACGAGAGGAAATCATAGAAATCTCGATGAATGAGTTTACGCTCTATTTTTATAATAGTCATTGGAAATTTTATGGCAAAATTGTCATTAAAACACACGGATTTGCAGGATTTACAGCCCTAAACTAAAGGCTGTTTATCGAGGTTTGTTGCATTGCTGCATTGCAACATTGCTTAAAAACTTTCCGCTTAGTTGAGTCACAATGAATCCCGCTGATATTAATGAACAAATTTGATTTTCAGTTTACATTTTTCTTTGCAAGTTAGAACTCCAAGTCTCGTAAAGGGTTTTGAGCGGGCCGAAACATCATTGCTTTTTCGCTTTGTTTTTAACAGTATTTTTATTATCGAAACAGTCCTTTTTGAAAACCATCGCGCGCGCGCTTCAAAAACCGGTTTGAAACCTTGACGTCATACAGGATTTATTATACAATTGCTTTTTCGCTTTGTTTTTAACAGCATTTTTATTATGGGGAATGAAAGGGGAATACCCATTTTTAAACCAATCACAGGATGGAGACGTCACGTGAGATGAGTCACGATTCGGCTATATAAACACCTGCTTTGCTTTCTGTACTTTGCCTCAGTACACTACAAAGAAATTAGTTGAGTTGGAGCCTATTCTCGGATACCAAACCGAGTTTAAATATTTAAATTCACAGAAACACATACATGTACCTCAATTGAGTTTTAAAATCGTTAAAAATGATGCCAGTATGAGGGGATTGGAACGAGATGTTGGCATCGGTAGTGGTGATGGAAGATCGCGGAAATTGGTCGATGATATCGAGCATCAATACAGTTTACTCATTTCATGGACACTATGTATCAACTTGGACACGAAGAACTTAGTTTTTGTCTCAATGGTCTCAAGACGCAAAAAAATCTGCTGCTCAGAAACACAAAGTTGACTGCAAAAGCCACCAAAAGACTTCAGTCAAACAGCAAAGAAGCATTTACGAGATCAAAGAAACAAGACACCGAATTTGTAGAACATTTTTATCAGTTGACATTTACATTTGTTTTAAGTATAATGCACAGTAATATATTCATATAATTGGTCGATATCGACGATATCAAACATCAATACAGTTTACTCACTTCATGGACACTATGTATCAACTTGGACACGAAGAACTTAGTTTTTGTCTCAGTGGTCTCAAGACGCAAAAAAATCTGCTGCTCAGGAAAATACGGGACTGAACGAAATCTCTAGAAACACAAAGTTGACTGCAAAGGCCGACACCAAAAGACTTCAGTCAAACAGCAAAGAAGCATTTACGAGATCAAAGAAACAAGACACCGAATAATAATAATAATAATAATAATAATAAATAATAAATCATTTCTTTAATCAGTAAGCCTATATCACAATAGTGATTTTCAATAGGGAACTGCGGTAGAGAAAATGAATAACTGAATAGAAAGAAAGAAAAACTATACAAAAAGAAATAAAATAAAATAAAATATATAAAATCTATCACCTAATTATAGCTTCAGATTAAGTAAGGTAACATTTAAGTGCTTTTTTTAATTTCTTTTTAGATAAAAGTAACTTAATGTCATTAGGTAACTGGTTCCAACTTTGAGCGCAGGAATTCTGTGATGTTTGTAGGCCCCAGTTTGTGTTGGATTTAACTGTTCTCAGCAGATCTTTATTACGTGTGTTGTACTTGTGGAAATCTTTGCCTTTGCGGAAACTTGGTGCATCCTCAGATACTTGGCTGTGCATGTAGATACAGCGATGGAATTCTCTACGTTGAGATAGATCAAGCCACTTGAGCTCTTTGAGCGCGTCAGTAGAGGAAGACCATGGTGATTGGTTCAGGATTAATTTAGCTGCTTTATTATGAAGTACCTGGAGCGAATTCATTAAGGTCTTGTTGTTCTTGTCACCCCAGAATTTGTCTTGTTGTTCTTGTCACCCCAGAATTTGTAGAACATTTTTATCAATTGACATTTACATTTGTTTTAAGTATAATGCACAGTAATATATTGATATAAACATTTTGAATTTTAAACTGTAATACATTGACTTTAATATCAATTATATGACTTCAATAACATTCAATGTAACCACAATTTTATGTGTACAATACTTCTTTGTCGTGAAAGCTTAAACTGCTACATTGTGGCTTTTTTTGTATTGCTGTCCAGCATGCTGGAGGTCAAAAGATTGAAGGCTGATCGCATACAGTCAATCAAACTCAAGATTAATCAACAACGAGATTACTTTGCTGTTGCGTTTTCAAAGCGGAAAACCTAGATAGCACTCAGTTGGTGTAATGTATTCAAAAAATCTATTGTTTTCTGTCTTTTGTTCTATTGTATTATTATGTGTTTTGTATTATATCTTTATGAATATAGTCAATTGAAAAAACGTTGCCTGGTCTAAAAACATAGAACATAGAAGCTGAGACCGAAATGGTGCATGGAATCGGTGAATAGTTATATTCTGATTTATTCATTTACGCTGCAACCGATAAAAATTCGAAGCCAAACGGCCCACCAACGCAGGTCCTGCATACGCTTTAAGCATTTTGCATCGAATGCACAGCATAAATGAATAAATCAGAATATAATTATTCACATCCCATGCACCATTTCGGTCTCAGCTTCGATGTTTTTAGACCCGACAACTTTTTCAATAGGCCATATGCACTAACAGGTCACGTGACCCTATCTCCCCTAAATCAAGTGGCACCGTCAAAATGAACGCCAGCAAAGGAAAGAGCACCTCGATATTAGTAAAAGTGAAAGGTTTCAGCTCATAAGATGTAATACAGGAGATATGACAGTAAATTGAAGATTGGATATTTTCTTAAGATTCGTTTGGAAAAACGCGTTGGATGGCAAGCTCGTGCCATCCAACGCGCTTTTCCGAACGAATCTTCAGAAAATATCATATCTTAAATTTGCTGTCATTTTTCTCTTATTCATTTTATAAACTGAAACGTTGCACTTTTATTAATATCGAGGTGCTCTTTTATTTTTTGGAGTCCATTTCGGTGCTGCTTGATTTAGGGGAGATAGGATCACGTGACCTGTTAGTGCATATGGCCTATTGACTATATATTACATCAACGAGACATCAACTGCTACGTAGTCTCTCCCATTTTCAAAGCAGTTCAGGTTTAAATCATTCATGCTAGAATGCAGGCTTTCCAGCTTTATTTTTTCATTCACTTCCCAAAACATTTTACAAAAAATCGAAAACACGAGAAATGACATTTGAAGAAATCGACATTTGGAAACATGAGAAGAAGCATCTGATATCTCTAATAGATCGTCGAGTTAAACTGAAAAAAATCAAAACCTAAAGCCGATAATAAAAAAATACTTTTTCGTCGCTGGCGTTATAAGAAAAAGGCTTTTTACAAAGTTGACAAAGTTTTGTGATGAAGTGAGCGAAACTAAACATGTAAGAGCTTTAAAAAAATAAACGGCCACAAATTTACTGGAAGAAGTGTTACAGTACCTTGGAGTATCTGAGTAGGCAGCAGGATCCATAGGGTCCAGTTCATCTGTTCGACTTTTTTTAGCTTTGGCTTCTGTAATACACAAATAAAGTTTGATCTATCATAATTCCACTATAGTTTTCATGTACAGTATACTGTGGCTTATAAGACATTGGCTTATACAAGTTTGTAAGTTTTGTTGTTGTTTTGTTGTTGTTTGTTTTGTTTTGTTTGGTTGGTTTTTGTTTCGTTTTTTGGGTGGGGTGGGGTAGGCTGGGTTGCAGTGGGGTGGGGTGGGGTGGGGGAGATTACAAGTGGGGAGCTTATATCTGGCAAGGGATCTTACATGTATAACTGGAGGTGGCTTATAAGGTTCTGGGGGCTTAGAAGCAGCAGTTTATGGATTATAATAATGGAAATTGCAATAACAAGAGCATTTTAGTGTAGTTATACTATAATGTACGTGTAGACTTCTAAGACACAGTTTTCAGATTAAACATGAGGTTTGATAATGATTCAATGGACTTTAAAAACACTCAATTCTTGGTTTGCAATTGTTCCTAGGAGAGTGAATTGAACAAAAGACATGGCAGATGTGTTAGTGGTTTTGATCTTGAGTTTCTTTTGTCAAGACCACCAACATGTCTGCCATGTTTTGTCTATAAATCCTATGGGGAATGTTTGCAAACCAAGAATTTGGCAAATTATAACATTTAGAACGTCCACAGGAGTAGAGGTTACAGACTGCTTTGTAAATAATTAACCAACTGAAGATATTTTCATTTTCCAATTGTTTAGATAACATAAAATACAAGTCAAATTTGTTACCTTTTTCATTTAATTTCCTTTTTTCTGCTGCTTCTTGACGTTTTTGTGATCCCTAATAATTAATTAAATTAAATAATTAAAAATAATTAAATAATTAAAAAGAAATAATTACAGTTGGACATCTACATGTATTTGCTCACGTGCAACTACTGTACTATCATGCAGCCAGCCCTATTTAGCAGTCAGTTACCCAAGTTCCAAAAACTAGCCTCTTATTATTTCATCCCTCTATTAAATGGGCAACTTCTACAATGTTTAAGGAATATAAAATGCGTACGCATGTCTCTGTACTGTGATATAAACACGATGGAAGATGTAGAGTAAGAGAAAAGCAAGCTTAGGAACACCAGGCGTAGCCGAGTGTTTCTCTTGCTTTTCGAGTGCTCTACATCTTCCAGAGTGTTTATATCACAGTACAGAGACATATACGATCGTTTTATGTTGCTTTTATAAAATATGTTCGACGTTTTTTGAGCGAGCCATGTCTCTGTCTTCTGATATAAACATGGTAGCCAACCAATCAGTGCATGCATTATATCTCAAATATTTTATAAACATGTATAAAGCTGCCACTTGTCAGCTCTCCAATAATGATAACTGTTTATTTACATATGTACAGACAGAGCTTTCACTATTCTCTCATTGGGCTCACTATTCTTTTACCTCACACTCATACCTATACATTCTAAAAGTAATATTTTAACACACAAACCTCAACAAGAGCACAACACATCAAACAACATTTCATAATTATATGATCCATAATTTCCCCAGGTTGGGACTCAAAACTACACGGACCAGAGGTGAATACCCAGCACTCTGACTGCTCAGCCAACCATGCCACACTGTGTCACCAAAGGGTGTATTGTAATGTGTATGTTGACTCCATTCTACTTAATATTTATTTGTCATAATGGCTTTATAGGCTTTCTTTTTAACTGACTCAATGACATTCTCAGCTACCTTACATGTATGTGTCCAATATTTTGGTCATATGAGTCACAAATATTGATAAATGAAATCCATCTTTATGTAGACTATCACAGTCCAAACTACTTCACTTGCTTCTTAAAGGAAGGTTGGCATTTGATTATGACAACATCATGTAAAGACTTCACTTTCTAGATTCCACTTACTTTAACAAGACTTGGATGTCGGCCAATACTTAAAGGTTGTTCTCTGTCCTGAGTTCCCTCTCCCGATGAAACAAATGGTGAGGGAATTTCTCTGTTGGGCTCAACATCATTGTCTAAAGAGTATGAAGTTGTCAAAATCAAAGATAATTATAATCAATGTAACATTTTCCTTGCACAATTAATAATTTGATATTGTCACAAAACTTGCCTTTGCTTTGCTTGTTTAAAACTGATGCTGAGAGGGTGATGTCAGCATTTGGATCTGAAAACAATAATAATTAATAATTATTATTAAATTTGATTTTCACATAATATACAAACAAATTTTTTAACCTTGACATGTTTCAGCATAGCTTGTGTCATGTTTAAAACTCCTATTAATTTGTATATGCACTTGTAAGTCATTTTATCACCAGTGCTATTACAATGTTGGCATTGGCACGGTCAGGGCACAGTATAGTGCAGTCACTCTATGAAATCTGCTCTATGTGATATTAGAACCACACTACAAGCATTTCAGTTACCATGGCAATAAGTACGAAAAAATGGGAACTGATACAAGTTCAGACCCCAGTTGTTTGAAAGATATTAAATGGCACTAACCCAGGATTAAATCTAAAAAAAACCAATTCATTTTAACCCAGGATTAAATCTAAAGAAAACCATTCATTATTGCTGGCTTTCAATTGACGTCACGGCGGCCATCTTGGTTGAACTTCAACAAAAGATTGCTCATTAGTGTCTCTTGTTCGTTCAACCAACATGGCTGCCACTCTTTTATATTTTGACTCTCAAGGGAATGATTGAAAACCAGCAATAACACAGAATTAGCATTTTTTATTTAATTCACTTTTGAACAACCATGGGCACTTATAGGTAAAAAAAGCTTGATGTATACTAGTCAGACAAAATGTTTATGTTTAAATTTATATTTAGACATAGACAGAGATTTTATTAGGCACCTGGATGACTTTTTTAGAGTTATATGTACAGTTGAGAAATTAAAACTTGTATAAAGGTGCCAGCTATCTACAATAACCTTAAATGGCTAGCCTAGGTAGATAGCTGGTTATAGACATTGTACTAAAATTTCATATTTATTATTATAATGACACACAGTACTTTACCAAGTGGATGAAGCCAAGATACTTGATTTGTTGTGGTATTCCAGTAATAGTGTTTTCCACTACAAAACAACAATTACAGTTAAAACAGCTCAAGCAAACCCCCATTAACATCAAATAAATGATGTCATATTACTGGGAGACTTGACCTGTTTGGCTTGTGTCAAGACGTGTAACTGCATGACTATATTAAAGACATTACTGTGACGTGCTCTTTTAAAGAAATAGAAAATGCACGCATGTGATGTGTGCAGATTAGAACATGTGGGGATTGATCAAAACACAAGAGAAGTTATTAAGCATTGCTTCTCAACGCTTCTTGGGTGTTCTGATCAATCCTCAAGTGTTCTAAATCTGCACACAGCACAGCAGGAAAGTTTTCTATTTCTTTTTATAAAATACAACATGATGGTTTTTGATCACATTCAGTATTCATTTACACTCATGACCAAAAATTTGAAAAGTGTGTGTGCATGCTGTGTGCATATTTAGAGTTTGTAGTACATGCATCCTTCGGCCAATGAGAGCGCGCATTATATAATAGTTATTTTATAAATTAAATGATTTAAACGATAGACTTACTTGGAATGATCAGGAATAAAGTACCATCCAGGGGGTAGTGGGACATGACTGTAGTCCTTTGAAATAATATCATAAATAGAATTATATTTATTTTATTTAATGAGCAGCAATTTATTAACCTGGACTACATTTATGGGCTAAGAACAAGAAAATTCCCTAAAAGTGCAAAGTCTCACTCATACAGGATTCAAAAAGTCCACAGGTCTACAAAATCTGGTAATTAAAAGTATCAAATTTATTTTCCAAAAAAAAAAAAAAGATTGAAGTGTTTGATGATTATCATTTGAGTTCCTTTAGAATTTTCTTATTGAAGAGTACTTGACCATGAAAGTGATTTATATAATAAAGGTGTGGTTATATGAGCAACAAAATCACTCAATTTGTCTCGCAACATTGCTGCGAAACAAGTTGAAGAGTGATGCTGTGTGTTTTTCCATCCAAGTACAAACTTGTCTCACAACAAAATAGTTTGCTGCAAGTTGAAAAAGTCTGTTGCAGCAGCTAGACAGTCGCTTAACCTTTTAGCAACAAAATTTCATGTTGTGCATAATTATTACCACCCCATATTCAACTTGTCTCGCAGCAAACTGTAAAATGGCTTCCTCCATGTTCATGATTGATCCAATCAGAAGTCAGGATACACTCAACTTGCAGCAAACTATTTTGTTTCAAGACAAGTTTGCACTCACATAGAAAATGCACAGCATTGCTTTTCAACTTGTTTTGCAGCAATGTTGTGAGACAAGTTGAGTGATTTTGTAATAGGATGATTTTTCTCCAAGGCAGACACCTGTCCAAGATTACAGACACTTCTGTAAGGTAGACAATTCATGAAGACAGACACCTTCTATGACAGACAGCTCTTTATGGCAGATCAGGTATAAACTTATTTTTATCACAGAAACCTTCTACTGTAAAAACTAGAAGGTTCCATCATAATTATGTAAATACAGTTTGTAAAGTAACTCTCAGCCCTTAGATCCACACACGATTTTTAACTTTAGCAGACGGAAATCGCTACTCTTTCAACACTTTTTCTTCAAGACTGAAGAAGAACACATATTATAATCGTACCTTGATGTGAGGTGCTTGTGTTGGGTCCATGTCTCCCCATCTTGTACTACAATACTCAACACACTTGTGATATGGGTTGCTTCGGTTTGGACAGCCCTTCACGGGGCCAACTTGTGAGCTTGAGGATTCTTCCTTCTCGGGTTCTTCAACATCTATATCAATGAATGCAAACTCAGTGACGAGCACTATTGATAAACTTAGATGAATACTAAATAAAGTAAATAAATAGAATTTAAGCTTATGTAAGACTTATAACTTTATGTATCCCGCTTTAAGCTTCTATGACGAGTTTTTCTTGGAGCGTGCAATCTAGATCGGATTGAAAATCAGACATTTGTAAAGTACCTTTGGTCACTATTCCTCTTTTCTTTAATCGGGCTTGTAATGCAGCAGTTAAAGGCATTTTTTATCTTCTATAAACAGCGTTTATATACTCCACAACAACATGGCAGACTGTTTGTCTTATATAACTGTCACGAAAATGGATATACCGCTGGTCAAAAGCATTGCTTCACGGTAACAAATTTTAAGGTGGCTCGACTGGGTTTTGTTTGAGGCTCACCTAATCGAACTTTTAAATAGTTCCCATGTATCCTTGGAAAAGCATGGTTCAAACCTTGAATACTTTCATGTATGTAAAACAAAAAAGTTAGCAATGTATGTACATGAGAATTCACTTATCCAATAAGAGCACAACCCTTTCAAACGTTGTAAAATTCGTGTGTACTGGATCAACTAGATTTAGACTAGGCACAAAACTGAAAAAGGCATTTTAGGGTAGAAGCTGGTAACATAACTATTCTAAACCGATTTTTCATGCTGAATCCGAATATGACAGTTACCAAGACGTATTCTGTAATCTAATACGTGTAAATGACGTTTTTGTGAATTGCTCAGTACAGTGATTCCTACTGAGCTTTTATCATGTAATTCCAAAAGTTCCTAAACTTAAAAACAATGACCACAGCTGGAAAGAGCAAATCAAAATCAGTAAAACTGTGAAGTTTGAAGGATGTAAGTTGAAAAACCAAGCGGATGTGAATTTTCAAAAATCGAAATTTGTTGGTATCTCTTGCATAAATACAAAATTTCGATTTCGAATTCAAAAAGTACAAAGAAGCGAAAAATTAAAATTTACAGTGTATATAACAAGACAAACAAAGAACATCGTGAATATTTTAGTCTCGTCACGCTACGCGAATCCTCCCGGCCCCAAAACGTTTGTGGAGACTATGAGGATTCGCGTGGCGTGTGACGAGACTAAAACATGGCTGCGAAAGAGACCAGTGAAAAAGCTTTAGATTTACTTCAAAAACTGTGGTTTTGTCTCTTAAAAATATTGTTCCTTTCTTACTCCTCACACCCTTTGGTAATGAAAATTAAGTGTTTAAGGTTTAAGATATTTGTAAAGATAATACTTTTTGATTAATGACATGCATGAAAGTCGCCTTTGTCAATATAAAATCAGCAATCGATCTGATTTTAAAACACGTTAAAAGATAGTAACTTGCCTTTAGCCTCGCTGATAATGCTTCAGGACAGGAGCCCATTCAGGATTATCACGGCAGGCGGGAAATGTGTCTTTCAATCGAAAACCCTCTCAGTTATTGTCATCCAGCAAAGAAAAATCAAAATCCATAAACAATCATTAGTAAGAGTCATTTCTGCGTTCAAAGCAGCTTCATACAGGCACTGCATATCCACGGCAAATTTATTCTTTTATTTGTTTACTATCTCCATCTATGGGTAGAATTATTCTCAGATAACCATTTTGATTGGTCCTGTTATTTCCCTGAGGACCGGTGGAACAAAGATATTAACATCACAATGAAACTTCGCCGAATAGACTACCCCGATTAGTTATTAAAACCATTAAGTGTCTAGGTAGCGCAGCGGTCTAAGGTGATATCTAAAGGTATGGATTAGGGTCCGGATATCGTCTCCCTCCCTGGCCTTCGGGCTAAGATAACTGTAATATGTAGCACCGGGATAGCGTGGATGGGGCCGAAATCTTCATCCGTAACGTAAGTCGATTCGATGTCTCAGCTTCTATTGAATGTCTCGGGAGAATCGTCCCAAAATTTAATTTTCCTCATATTTTTTCAGTTTTTTATTTCATTTTGTTTCTTGGTGTCCGGGGGGTGCCTTTTTAGGAGTTACAGGTTCGAGCCTCGTCGATGCCAGAATTTTTTTCTTTTTCTTTTCTGTTTTTTTTTTATCATTCTTTTTGTCCACAAAAACAAGTGTCCACCCACTTATTTTATAATTGTACATGTTTTTATTTTATAAATCTAGCCTCGTTCCCAGGCTACATTATGGCGACGCGGCCATACTGACGTCACGCTTCGAATGGGCGCCACCGCCAGTGAAATTTGTTGGTGTCTCTTGCATAACAACAAGTGTTTTCATACAAAATTTCCGGTTTTTTTGAAAATTCGTATCTTCTTGATTTTTAGATCAACTTATACCCTTCAAACTTCACAGTTTTACTGATTTTGATGTGCTCTTTCCAGCTATGGTAATTGTCTTTAAGTTTGTGAACTTTTGGAATTACACTGAGAAAGCCGTTAGTATGAAATGAGTGTATCAATAAACAAAATACGTCATTTACACGTATAAGATTGCAGAATACGTCTTGGTAACTGTCATATTCACATTCAGCATGAAAAATCAGTTTAGAATATTTATGTTACCAGCTTCTACCCCAAAATGCCTCCAGGTGACTGATTTTTCGAAAATGCGCCTAGTCTAACTGAGCGCACTTGAAACCTAAGCCGACCTTCGGCTAGCCCTCATTTTCTCTTTGGCATTCCTGTAGGTTCTCTTTCCTAACTATAGCGCCTAGTCCCTCTCTGTAACCAACACAGGAAAACAAATTAAAAATATAAGCAGTTCAGAGTTTAAGAATCGTTTTCAGTGTGCATGCGATTTTACCCCGAACTTCTCGGCTTCTTTTGTTTAAACTTCTTTTGTTTTTAATCAAACAAAAGATGGTGAGACATTCGGGATAAAATCGCATGCGCATTCTTAAACTCTGAACTGGCTTTTATAAAAATTCAAATGTTTAGACTACATGCAGAGACGTCTGCGGAGTAGGCTAGACTTTTGTTACACTTGGAAACTACGTTTGACCTGTACATGTGCGAACCCCGTAAATAATATAGAGTATTTGAACTAGAGTGGTTTTCATAAACTGTCAGTCAAATACACTTTTTGCTGCCAAGCGAGCGAGCCTCAGCGAGCGAGCGCCGGCAGCATTCCTATTTTAGCCATCTGATTTGAGAAAACGGTCACCCTATGGATTCAACCACCTACCAAACCGGTTAGAACCAGTTTTATATTCGATAGCAGTTAGCCAATAAAAACAGTAAAAGTACTGGGAAAGTTGAACAAACCTGTTCGCAAACCGGTTCTAGGTACTCACATGTGCTATTTGGAATTCCTGGTTTTAGTGGTTTAACTGAACTGTGTGCAAAGGTTAGGAAGATCGTTTTTCTTTGGTACGAAGAGCCAAATTAAGATTTCTTGAAAGTTTTTGCTTAAATTTAAGCATCCCACATATAGAGCGTTTTGCCTCCCTTTAAAATTCTTTTGGCAGCACTCACATAAGCATTGCTTAAAGCTAGTTTAGCCATCTGATTTGAGATAACGGTCACCCTATGGATTCAACCACCTACCAAACCGGTTAGAACCAGTTTTATATTCGATAGCAGTTAGCCAATAAAAACAGTAAAAGTACTGGGAAAGTTGAACAAACCTGTTCGCAAACCGGTTCTAGGTATACTCACATGTCAGGCTCGTAACATGGTATATTTTCGTCTCACTGATCCCGGGATTTTACGGAAATTTTGATCTCTGAGCCCATATTTTTAGAAATTTTTGATCCCTAATCCTTGATGCAAAAAACTGAGCTGATCCCTGATCCTGACCCAATGTCTCTGATCCTCGATCCCAACCATTTGATCCCTGAGCCCTGGCTTCTGATCCCTGATCCTGGCCATAATTTGGGGCTTGATCCCTAGCCTGATCCCATATACCATGTTACGAGCCTGCACATGTGCTATTTGGAATGGTTTGACTGAACTTTGTGCAAAGGAAGATCGCTTTTCTTTGGTACGAGGAGCCAAATTTAATAAGATTTCTTGAAAGTTTTTGCTTAAATGTCCGAACACACCAAGTTGAGATTTTGAAGCAGTGGGCAACTACGGAAGCCCAGGAGGGCCACTAAGGGTTTTTGTTTTTGTTTTTAACTTTTCGGTTTTTGTTTTTAACTTTTCAGTTTTTGTTTTTTGTTTTTTGTTTTTGTTTTTATTTTTTGCTTTTCGGTTTTTTTTTTTTTTGAATTTCCGTTTTTATTTTTACATTTCACTTTTATTTTTTGTTTTTCGGTTTTTATTTTTGAATTTCGGTTTTATTTTTTGCTTTTCGGTTTTTATTTTTACATTTCACTTTTATTTTTAGCTTTTTGGATTTTTATTTTTGCTTTTTGTTTTTATTTTTTGCTTTTCGGTTTTATTTTTTGCATTTTGGTTATATTTTTTGCTTTTCGGTTTTTATTTTTACATTTCACTTTTATTTTTTGCTTTTCGGTTTTTATTTTTTACATTTTACTTTTATTTTTTGCTTTTCGGTTTTATTTTTTGCTTTTCGGTTTTTATTTTTACATTCCACTTTTATTTTTTGCTTTTTAGATTTTTATTTTTTGAATTTTGTTTTTATTTTTTGCTTTTCGGTTTTATTTTTTGCTTTTCGGTTTTTATTTTTTGCTTTTATTTTTTACTTTTGAAAAAAAATTCTTTTTTTGAGAAAATATTTCTTTTTTGAAAAAAAAATCCGTTTTAGAGAAATTTTTTTCTTTTTTTGAAAAAAAATTTCTGATTTTGAAAAAATTTTTCTTCGAGTGGCCCTTCTGGGCCGTCCCATGATGCACTGCGGCACGACATCAACAAAGATGGCGGACGCTTAGAAGGATGAGGAAAATCAATCGTTGCTTGTTATCTGCTCTTTATTACTAGCTTTCTTTCGTTTCTGTAGTTTTTGAAGTTTATCTTGTAAACTACGGACTACAAACAGACTTAAGTGCAACATACAGGCCCATATATACATTAGGATTGCTTAAATTAGTCTCTCTCTCTCTCTCTCTCTCTCTCTCTCTCTCTCTCTACCTCTCTCTCTCTCTCTCTCTATATATATATATGTATCTATATCTATCTATCTATATCTATATATATATATGAGGATTTGCAGTCCCCCAGTCGGGCATTTGATCATTTTCTGGGACTCACAAATCATTTGATCATTTTCTGAGACTCACAAAAGTTTTTGTTCCAACACCCTCGGGATTTTGATGAAAAAAATTCAGCTCTTGATCAAGTCTCAACCCCTTGTCTGCACTTCTCCCACCTTCGGGGTTTACTTTGATTGCTACATGATTCAGTCCAATAAAATCTCAGTCAGTCAATAAGTACCAAATTATTTCATATGGTCACAATAATATGTGTAATATGCCCGGGGGGGGGGGGGGGGGGGGGGTACTCCCCTATATTTGTTATACGGGTATGTTCCACGCTATAGGGTATGGTTTTCAGGCTTTTACTTTAGGTCTGGGGTAGGGTATCCTTTTTGTGATATGATTGTGATATGTTTTGAGATATGGTGCTGTTACAAAATGTAAAGGTAATTGTTCCTATATTACCCCGTGGGGTGGGGGTGGGGGTGGTACTACCACCCCAACTTGGGTAATGGTGTGCCGCCAGGACCTCAAAACCCTGACCCTATCCCAGACCTAAAATTTCGATTTTTCATACTCTGCCCCAGCCTAAAACTAAGAATTGTACACCCTATCCCAGACTGAAATCAATATTTACTAACTTTTAAATGGAATTTACATTGTTTCTGTGTCAAAAGAAAGCGTAGCTTATTCCAGACTAAAACCGACCAAAACCTACCCCTATCCCAGACTTTAAAAAAGACCAAATTGTAACCCTATCCCAGAAAAAAAACATACCCTATCCCAGACAAAATATCAAAAAGGATACCCTACCCCAGACCTAAAATCCGGAAAACCATACCCTATAGCGTGGAACATACCCGTATAACAAATATAGGGGAGTACCCCCCTCCTCCCCCCCCCCCCCCCCCCCCCCCCCCCCGGGCATATTACACATATTATTGTGACCATATGAAATAATTTGGTACTTATTGACTGACTGAGATTTTATTGGACTGAATCATGTAGCAATCAAAGTAAACCCCGAAGGTGGGAGAAGTGCAGACAAGGGGTTGAGACTTGATCAAGAGCTGAATTTTTTTCATCAAAATCCCGAGGGTGTTGGAACAAAAACTTTTGTGAGTCTTAGAAAATGATCAAATGATTTGTGAGTCCCAGAAAATGATCAAATGCCCGACTGGGGGACTGCAAATCCTCATATATATATAGATATAGATACATATAGATAGATAGATATAGATATATATAGATAGAGAGAGAGAGACAGAGAGAGAGAGAGAGAGAGTCAGAGAGAGGTAGAGAGAGAGAGAGACTAAGCAATCCTTAATGTATATATGGGCCTGTATGTTGCACTTAAGTCTGTTTGTAGTCCGTAGTTTACAAGATAAACTTCAAAAACTACAGAAACGAAAGAAAGCTAGTAATAAAGAGCAGATAACAAGCAACGATTGATTTTCCTCATCCTTCTAAGTGTCCGCCATCTTTGTTGATGTCGTGCCGCAGTGCATCATGGGACGGCCCAGAAGGGCCACTCAAAGAAAATTTTTTTCAAAATCAGAAATTTTTTTTCAAAAAAAGAAAAAAATTTCTCTAAAACGGATTTTTTTTCAAAAAAGAAATATTTTCTCAAAAAAAGAATTTTTTTCAAAAGTAAAAAATAAAAGCAAAAAATAAAAACCGAAAAGCAAAAAATAAAACCGAAAAGCAAAAAATAAAAACAAAATTCAAAAAATAAAAACCGAAAAGCAAAAAATATAACCAAAATGCAAAAAATAAAACCGAAAAGCAAAAAATAAAAACAAAAAGCAAAAATAAAAATCTAAAAAGCAAAAAATAAAAGTGAAATGTAAAAATAAAACCGAAAAGCAAAAAATAAAAACAAAAAGCAAAAATAAAAATCCAAAAAGCTAAAAATAAAAGTGAAATGTAAAAATAAAACCGAAAAGCAAAAAATAAAAACAAAAAGCAAAAATAAAAATCTAAAAAGCAAAAAATAAAAGTGAAATGTAAAAATAAAAACCGAAAAGCAAAAATAAAAATAAAAATCCAAAAAGCTAAAAATAAAAGTGAAATGTAAAAATAAAACCGAAAAGCAAAAAATAAAAGTAAAATGTAAAAAATAAAAACCGAAAAGCAAAAAATAAAAGTGAAATGTAAAAATAAAAACCGAAAAGCAAAAAATAAAACCGAAATTCAAAAATAAAAACCGAAAAGCAAAAAATAAAAGTGAAATGTAAAAATAAAAACGGAAATTCAAAAATAAAAACCGAAAAGCAAAAAATAAAACCAAAAACAAAAAACAAAAAACAAAAACTGAAAAGTTAAAAACAAAAACCGAAAAGTTAAAAGCAAAAACAAAAACCATTAGTGGCCCTCCTGGGCTTCCGTAGGCAACAGCTTGCCCACCAACGAACGTTTCTATCGAAAACTTTATCGAAACTGTTTCAAAATCTCAACTTTTGCTAACTTTGGTGTGTTCTTTTCAAACATTATATTTTTGTTTTTGTTGGATTAAAATTTACAATGTCACGCAAGAAAATCTATCGCAGATGGTCGTTGCGTGATGATATAGACGTTTCTCCAGTTACGTTTGGTCTTCTTACTAAACTCATCCTGATTGGAAATATCTTTCCATAATTTCAAGAGCAAGGTAATGTATGCTGTTTTTATGATATTTTTGTTTGACATCCCAAAAAAACAGTCCATTTTGAAATTGAAATACGGAGACTGAGGTGAATTGTTACGTCGAAGTGAAAAATCAGGGTCTCTCACTGAGTTCAATTTCGATATCAGGGATCTTGCAGCCTCTGTTGCTAACAAAAACGCTTGCCTTGTACGTTGTCAGTCAACTCACACTGATGATTCGTTAACCATAAAAGTGAAAGCCTTGAAATAAATAACTGGCACTGACTCCCAAAAATGTTACAATCGACGAACTGCTGTTTTTACATGTTTATTGTTCGAGCCATGCATGTATGTCAGACATGCAGCCTGTACAGCCGCTTAAACTGAACGATAAAAGAAATGTGCAAAATTTCAGTACATTCTTATCAAAATCGTTACTTTCCTTCTTTTTGTAAATAGTGGGGTATTGTTATATTAATAATCTTTCAAGTCATTCAACTGGAAGTACATGTCTATTTTATTACGGCAAAATTAACTCATTCAACCAGAAGTACCTACATGTCTTGACGATTGTGACCTTTCAGTCAGCAGCTTCGGGGGTGGAAGCGGAATCATTTAAGATCAATGATTCATGATTCCCATCAAATTTCAGCCCATGATTCATGATTCCTTATCAAATTTTTGTCGTGATTCATGATTCATTTTACAAAATACACTGATTCATGATTCCTTAACTTAAAACGCAATGATTCATGATTCCTACAAATTTCAAAAGCTTTCAAAGCCGTGATTCCTGATTCCTGATTCCGCTTCCACCCTCGAAGCAGCTGTAGCGTATCTTTGTGCTATTCTGGTTAGTTTTAGTTAGTAGCACAGTAAAGATCTAGAAATGCACTTTTGCACCACAAGGTTTTATATTATAGTTTGCATTGGCATTTTAATCGCTAATTCTGTGTCTCTTGAATCGGATTTAGAACCTAATAGGCCCCTTGCAGACACTAGTGAAAAACGTCTGCGCATGCGTGCATATTACGATGTTTTCTTAAGAAATGTTTGAGTTTTAGCCTGAAATGAAATGCTCGTGTTCTCGGTGTATACATAAAATTTCTCTTGTATACTTTTGTGAGACAAAGATATTGTATTTATGAAGACATTATGTTAATACTGGCCCTAAGTTTCAAGAATTGATCTTAAGTTTTGACATTTTGTGACTAAACCGTTGTTGAAGGCAAGCTAGCGTAAAAGCGAAATTTGCATAAGTTACAAAAGCACGAAGACGTGACTACGAGCATGCGCAGACGTTTTTCACTAGTGTCCCCCTTGCAGCATGTCGGAATGCAGCTCAATTGCTGAGTTTCAAACAGCTGTTGAATCTCATTATCTGCTTCAAATGGTGGTCAGTGTTTGACCACCATGTGCTCTCATCCAGAGAATATTCTATTGAAACCTTGTCTTTCAGCTGATGGAAATTCCAATGGAGATTGAAAATGACGTCATATGAAACCCAGGAATTTGGAGGGAAAGACAATAGGTTTCTGGTTCTCTGGAGTTGAGATTCTTTTGTCTTGCCCTCAATTCAGCTGCATTCCGACGTGCTGCAAGGGGCCTATTCAAACCGAGCTGACAAAAATGAGGTAAAAGGTAAAAGGTAAAGCACTATATTTAACGTCGGAAGTTCCTTCAGCTAGAAGCAAAGCTGGTCTCCCAGGAAGCCGACGGTGTGCTCATTCTACCCCTCTCTCCATCAGTGCTCCGTTTTACGGGTATTTAAAGCTACTTCGAGCTACACGGAAAGGAAAGAAGTCGAAACAAGGATGTGAGGTCATTGGGGATCGAACTCTGGACCTCTCGCACCGAAAGCCGCGCACTAAGGCCTGGTTCACACTACGACATAAGCAGAAGCAGAAGCAGAAAACAAAGGAGAAGACAAAGGAATGAAGTCAAACGTCAGTGTGACATAAGCAACATCGACATAAGCATCGCAAGAAGCATAAGAGCATAAGACCAAGCACAAGCTAATCAAAAACAAAGGAAAGAACAAAGAACACCTTTCTTTTGTATTCTAATCCCTAAATTCTTTGTTGTTTTCTGTTTCTGCTTATGTCGTAGTGTGAACCAGGCCTAACCAACTGTGCCATCTATTTTGTATTTACATAAGAGGGGATTTTTTTCAAGTTAGAGCAGTGAACGACAAAAACTCTTGAGTCGAAGAATAGCTGTTGTACAAAACTAAAATCATTTCTGTCAGAAAAAATTGTCTGTAAGTAGTTTCATAAATCATCGTGGATGGAACTCGTATTGACACGAATGCGAAAGGAAGATGGTGAATGGGCTGACTGGATCATTGATCATTGTATGGGCAATGTCAAATATGCTTCATAGACATCGCATTCCACCAGCGGGAGAGAATCAGTAAACAAGAAAGATTGTTTGGTTAGTTGTTGCTATGTAGACACACTTACAACGTTTGTAGTCCACAGTCCTGAGGGTCCAGATCCTATTTTTTTCCTCCAGGGATTATTTAAGCGGCGAATGGGGATCATTTAAGCAGCGGGGATCATTTAAGCGGCGACATGGGGATCATTTAAGTGGTGGGGATCACCTAAGCGGCGGGGATCACTTAAGCGGCTGTACAACCATCGGAATGAAACCACCGGAACAACAGGAACCACCGGAAATAAAGTCGGAACGACCGGAATAAGACATCGGAACGACCGAAACAAGCCATCTAGACGATCGATCGGAACCACTTAAAAAACATTTATAACATAAAATACATATTGATTAGTTAAAACTAAATCAAGACAAAATGAGGCAAGAGAAGGAATCCCCGTGACCCATCGTATGCCCCGTTTTATCGGCTTTTTTAGAACCTCGTCGCCAGACAGCGCGGATGTGAACCTGAGCTACCTCTTTCTCCCTCCGAAGTACTTGCTTCTCCCTCTGAACTACCACATTCGGTTTCCTTTGAACTCCCACTTTCTTCCTCAGAACTACTAATTTCTTAGCCTACGTAGCGGCTCTTTGGGGGAAGGGGAAGGGGAAGGGGAGGGGAGTCCAATGTCCCCCTCCCCCTCCCCTTTCCCTCCTTCACTCCCGTCGCTCTCGACCAATCAGATTTACTCTAAAAATAGCAGCAATAGGGGCATATGATTGACCTAATACGCGCGATTCCTTCTCTTACCTCATGTTCTCTTGGCCGCAGTTAACGATATCATGCACAGGTACTGACCACTCAAACAAATGACTGGTTTAATTCGTTGTAGAATGTTTCGATCACGTGCACCTATTATCAGAAAATGGCTAGAGAATATCAAGCTTACTGGACGAGCCATGTCGTATGGACATCAAGATTCAAGTCTACCGCGCATGCTCAGAATTCAAAACGGTGAAAAGGTAACATGATTCCCCCCATGAGAGGCTAGTGAAAATAGATCTAGAGAGCTTAAAGGGGGACTGGCATCAAAATCAATTCGCATGACGTCTGTACACTCAACCTAAGCAAGCATTCAGCTTCATATATTTCTTTATATTTGGTTCTTAAACAATTTTATTTCTTTAACACTAAATGTTTGTGTGAAGGAGTTTTCTTACATTATTTAGGCTAAGGATTTATTTTCTGACCAGTTTCCTTCAATGTAGAACATTTATGTTAAGATATTTCAATTACAAATTACAAAGTAATGTATGGAGCTAAATGTTTGTGTGGAGTGTGTGACATCACTGGCATCTCTAAAGATTCATAAAAATCTAATACTTCCTATGAGAAATTTTCAGAAAACAAACAAACCAGTTTTTGAACAGCTCTTTGAGAGTCTTTCAGGGTAATTTCAATGAAGTTTCAGCTAAATTGATATTGAAGGATTTTGATGCACGTATACGGGAAACGCCAGACGGCAGAGAAGACCACATGACCTACTTTTATCACGTGTGGCGTTGCCGTTTCAACGTGAAAGTGAGTCATTTCGCGTTTACCGTAAACAGCTAAGGTTTAAGTGCAAAACACATAGCAGGTACGAATAAAGTATACCACAGGATGTACTTACATATTTTCCCGTTCCCGGACATTCCCGTGAGAGGACACACGGATACTTTGAGCTTGGGTGGAATTTGGATTTTTGTTGTCTCGTAGATCGACACCTACTTATAAGGATGATAATCAGCATTATGTTACAACGAATAACATCGCCACAAATTTAGACGCGAAAAGACAATACTACAAACACTTTTTTCAGTATTTCAAGTGGACGAGCGGACACTTCGACCCTTTTCCAACAATGTCCGCGTACGAGATTCTTTTTTGTAAGCGGACAATTCTAGTCACCATTTCCGAACTGTGTTCGCTTACGGATTCAAGCTTCGACTTTGGATAATGATAAGATTTTTTCAACATCAGTATATTTGAAACTTTACTAAGTTATATATCATTTCAGGTTAAGCCAACATTTTCCGCTGCCGAAATGGACCGCAGGCTCAGCATGCTACGCACCGATATGGAGAAACGTGGCATTGACGCATGCGTACTGACGTCCTACCACAATATCAATTATTTTAGTGATTTCTTATACTGCTACTTTGGAAGGCCTTATGGATTGGTTGTAACCGCTGACAAGTCGACCAGCGTGTCTGCAAGTGAGTTGATTCTTCACCCCTCCCCTATGTGAAAGAAAAGTCCTCACCACGGGGAAAGGAGTCCAGAGAGAAGAGCCTGATATGAGTTATGGACAACACTATAATGCAGTAATTCATTTATTGTGGATACCTGGTTCCACTGGGAATTTCTAACCAGTCGAGGCATTGCACGACCACGTGACAGCAGCCATGTTGAGTGGCATGACAAACAGAATCTGGGGACTAGGATTCTTTCTAAGGGACTGGTCATAAAGTACAGTGGGCGGGCAAAATCAGGGGGTGGGCCATAAAGTTTTCCGCTTCAGAAAAGGGTGGGCTGCGTGCAAACTGAGTATCATCAAGGGGTGGGCCATGATTAAAATAAAAATGGACATGACAAACAAATCAGAGACTTCAAACTTTTAATGACAAACTAAACTGAATCATGATTCTTTTCTTTTTGTATTAAATATTTTTATGAAACAACCTCAACATCAGTGTCAACATTGTCACTACTATAAGAGTCATCTATGCCATCAGATTCACCAGATGATACTAGGAGTGGCGAATGGTAAAATCCGAGACTCGCTGAGACGCCGAGACCCCTGTTTGAAAATCCGAGACCGAGACTGAGTGCTGAGAAAACCGAGCCCGAACCTAGAAATACTGAAAAGTATTATTAACTAGAAATTCAGTTCTCAAATCACTCGGAAAGCAGTCATTGTGAACTACTTTACAGCAAGATTTTTGCTGAGCGGCTCGCGCTTCGCGCTCGTGTAGGTACTTGTAAGGAAATATAATATTTTAAAACAACTGCCAGATGAGCTGCCTTTGAAAATAAACTCCTTTACTACAAAACTTTTAGTGGCTTACGCTTCGGCAAGAGCTAGTTATTGATATTTGGAAAATTGCAACTCGTTGTTGGCAACTCATTCAGTGCAATGTCTTTGTGGAGTGATTTGCACCTTGCGTCGTAAGAGCAGCCATATCAACTGGGAAGTTTTTAACTGACAAGTTGAAGTTCTTTCCCTCTCCAAAGAAAACAAATCTGAGACTTCGAGACCTTCCGCCCTGAAAAACCGAGACTCCGCGGAGACGGGAAGAAACAGGAAAAACGAAAATTCGAGACCCATCACAAAGGCTTCTGAGATTCCGAGATCGGTGAAAAGTTGCGATTTTCTAGGTACCATTCCTCACCCCTGATACTGAGAGCAGCGAGAAAGATGAAGAATTAGATAGAAATAACGATGACATGCCAGCTAAAGTCACAAGAAGCAAGAGAAAAGTGCTCCAGAGAAAATGTTTTTGGCAGTTTTGACTGGTTAAATACTTAAGGTTCATTTTTATTATTATTAAATTCTGGGGTGGGTCATTACTATTTCATGACCTTGGGATTGGGTTGGGCCATTTCATTTTCAGCTAAATTTTTTGATGGGTCATTGCAAAACATTACTACCCAATTTTAGTTTTGCCCGCCCACCCCCCC
>JALIZF010000637.1:0-47798 GCA_029948255.1 Telmatactis stephensoni | reverse complement strand
GACGACAATCATTCTCACGGTGTGGTTCAGAGTTTAGGTCAGCAGACGTCTGAGGCCTTCCAAAGGACAACTCTTCGCGTAAGTTTGATAAACGTAAAATTTTCAAATGTGGAAATTATTTTATGAAAATGAAATAATGGTCTATGTTCTTGATCTTTTTACTGAATGTAGAATCCTGCCCGCTCTGTTGTCATTTTCGTTAGGAAGCCTACACCAATAGAAAACGATGAAACTGATGTAAGTCTAATCCAAATAAAACCGTACCGTGAAACTTTGTATCATTGACATTATTAAAACTTGTTTTGCAATTATTCCTTCTCTGTAATAAAGTTAAACAAAAAAGTCAGATATAAGCAAAAGTATTTCAAGTTACTCTCTCTCCCTTTTGACTTTTTATTTCTTCTTTAATTTTGGAGGATGGGGGATAGTTTGAGGACCCTCAGTTCAAACTCTATTACCAATTGTTGTCTTCAAAACTTGCTATTTGTATAAAGCTTTATTCAAAAGGTTTGGGATATGTATCACGCGCAATGATTGGCTGACGAACGTGCTTCTGTAAGAGTTCAGACCTTTCGGAATATAGGTTTATACAAACAAAATATTTATATACACAAATAGAAATTCTATATTTATAATAGTCCAGTTCCTAATTACTAGAGCGACCAATGAGTTTCCTGACAAAAGGCGCATTTATACAGCGTTAGCCTCGAGTCAACGTAAATTATTCAAAAATACCTTTAAGAGAACTGCATGCAGAAATTGTTGATAAAGAACAACACAACATTGAGTTTATTCCCATGGGTTTTCTTAAAAAGGAGGCTATAAGCCTGCATAAATACGCCTTTTGTCAGGAAGCTCAGCGGTTTCTAGTAATTGGAAACTGGACTATTATAATCCTTATTTAAATATCAAAAATACTTATGAAATATTAAAGTATGTCAGCCTAAAATTGCACGAAATGATTAGTTCACGCTTTCTACATCATCATCAATCAACATTTCTGTCTTTTTCATGGCCAGAAATTCCATGCGTAGTAGGTTCGGCCCAGACCTTGAAAAAGAAGCTTATGAATAAAATACAGAAAATGTAAATAAATAAATAAATAAATAAATATTCTTTATTTATCCTCGGATTTTCTGAGTAGCATTTCTGCTACTATCTCCGCCGGAGACTCATTCGCACACTCGCTACCCCTACATTCGATATACTCTGCATACAATTTAAAAACTCACATGTTGATTTTTGCTGAGGGAGGAAAAACCGGAGAACCCGGAGAAAAAACCCTCGTGGCATGGTAGAGAACAACACATCAAACAAACTCAAACTCACATATGATCCAGTTCCCGAGCCGGGACTCGAACCCGGACCACAGCGGTGAGAGGCAAGTGGCATAACCACTACGCCACCCATGCCACCCAAATGTATAGGTACTCATAGGTTTTTTTGATATTTCTCCATGCTCAAGATCTAAAATTTCTCATATGAATCCCATTTTGAAAGTCATGATACGGAACTGTCATATCAGTGCTGTCGTTAATTTCGTAGCAATCGCTACAGTTTTTGATTCGGTTTGAGAACATTAACTGAATGTTGTGCCATTTTTAAAACAAAACATGACCGCCATTTGAAGAATTTAGCACAAACCCCTGTTCATCAAAAAGTTTGTTTTTCTGATCTTGTGCAAAGTAGATCCCTTCGTATGCATGCCATTCCATTCCGACAGTTACACTTCTTATTCAGATTCTTATCCAAAATTTCTCCTGAATATAACTCCAATAATCAAAAGATTTTTTTCGGTCCTAAACATCTCAGTTGATAAGCTACTTTTTGTAAATCTGTTTGTTGCGGCTAAATATTAGAAATATAGATTTTCATTGTTTTTTTAATTGTTGAATCCCTTTTGGGAATTCTGTCTTTTGTTTTTCCAGTGATATCCGAAGTTTAGTCTTTAGGTTTAGTTTTTGTTTGTAATTATTTTCCGCTATATTATAAAAGCAATAAACAATAAATAAATAAATAAATAAATGAATGAATGAATGAATGAATGAATGAATGAATGAATGAATGAATGAATGAATAAATAAATATTCTTTATTTATCCTCGGATTTTCTGAGTAGCGTTTCAACCAATCAGTGCGCGCGTACTATGTGATCTATTTAATAATCTATATTTAAATAGCAAAAACACTTATGAAAAATTAAAGTATGTCAGCCTAAAATTGCACGAAATAATTAGCTCACGGTATCTACATCATCAAACAACATTTTTTGCCTTTTTTCTGATTTAGTATCCAACAGACACTCAGCCAGCCCTGCCATTATGGAGACCAATTGGACAAGAACAATTGCAAAATGTACGTCAATGCACAAATTTATAATTACAACTACTGAAACTTTAGTACCGAGTAATATCTTATGCACTGACTTTGCTATTTTGTATTCTTTGATGGGATTAGTCTAATTAAATTATTTCTTTTCATAGGTGCAATTGTTCCCAGACTTCATAACCGAAGAACTTGGTTAAACGATATTCTCCATCACTTGCTAGCAGATTTTTAGTTATTTTGGGTTTTTTTACATGTAAAATTTCGTAAACTTTAACTTATCTAATGTCATGGGCCACCACGCACGTGATTTTTTATTTATATCTGTATTTTATTTGTTTCAGATTTTCTATAATTTTATAATTTGTAAACTGTTAAATGGTACTTGTAAAAAATACTTTAATATATTCGTGTGAGTAAACAAATTAATATATAGTCAAGAGTCAAAAGTCATGCAGTAACACAACTACTAAACTCTGTATCGTTTGATACAAAGATGTTGCATGAGAAGTTGTTTAAATAGTTGTTAAATGTAAAGAGTCATTTTGTCGAGTTTTTTGGCGAGCATTCGTAATCGTAAGAGGATTAATTAAGAATCCAAAATAACGAGTAAAAATACACTTTGTATTACATTACTTTCAGTGTAATAAATAATGTGTCGTAGGGGAAAAAATTCGCTAGCAAACAACGACATTGAGCGCGTGTGTAATATACCCATGTCAATTCGTGTCAATTCGAATTTTCGCGCGCCAAGCCTTTACCTTTATGACGTTCCATACCTTTATCTATACCAGAATCCTCTTCAATATTAAATCTTTCATATTCAAATTTAAAAATCCCTGGAGAATACAAACACTATATTCTTAAATTGATGAACAATAGATACTCCAAAAGGATTGTGGTATAGAGAGAGGTATGAAACGTCATAATGCTAAAGGCTTATTCCTGCATACTCGCGTTCTATTACTTTATATATTCAATTCATTCATTCATTCATTCGTTCATTCATTCATTCATTCATTCATTCATTCATTCATTCATTCATTCATTCATCATTCATTCATTTAGTTATTTAGTTATTTAGTTATTTAGTTATTTAGTTATTTAGTTATTTAGTTATTTAGTTATTTAGTTATTTAGTTATTTAGTTATTTAGTTATTTAGTTATTTAGTTATTTAGTTATTTAGTTATTTAGTTATTTAGTTATTTAGTTATTTAGTTATTTAGTTATTTAGTTATTTAGTTATTTAGTTATTTAGTTATTTAGTTATTTAGTTATTTAGTTATTTAGTTATTTAGTTATTTAGTTATTTAGTTATTTAGTTATTTAGTTATTTAGTTATTTAGTTATTTAGTTATTTAGTTATTTAGTTATTTAGTTATTTAGTTATTTAGTTATTTAGTTATTTAGTTATTTAGTTATTTAGTTATTTAGTTATTTAGTTATTTAGTTATTTAGTTATTTAGTTATTTAGTTATTTAGTTATTTAGTTATTTAGTTATTTAGTTATTTAGTTATTTAGTTATTTAGTTATTTAGTTATTTAGTTATTTAGTTATTTAGTTATTTAGTTATTAGTTATTTAGTTATTTAGTTATTTAGTTATTTAGTTATTTAGTTATTTAGTTACGGAACTAGTCCGGGATCACTCTGACGGCAACATTAAATCATACCTTTGTTAATTCGTGGGTCTTTGTATTTAAGCTTCTTTTAAATCTCGATATACAAATATGATCTCCACTAACAACTGCTAGACATTAGCCACCAACTAAGCAACGATTCACAAGCAACTTACAATCGACTGACTTACAAAGCTTATTACACAAATATTTCTAGTAACAGGTAGAGAGCCATAACCCAAACAAGACTCTCGTTACACTGTCAGGCCTATCCAATCAAGGTGCACACCAGAATCTCCAGATCCGGACCGGCCAATAAAACTTTCTTGCACAACCTTGATCATGGAGTCTCATTTGTACTATGGACTCTACTTTCTAAATGTCAATCTTGCTCGAATTTCAATCACACCTTATAACTGCGTCATAATGTAAAAACTGGAATATACTCTAAGATTCCTTCACACATTAACGTACTAAACCTACAAAACCATTTGATAAAGGCTTGGGACTATTCCGAACCTACAAATCTAGAACCGAGATGAAATATAAAATCTAGGATAAATGCCTAGGCTAGCATATTTTTGTGTAGTTGGTCCTGCCCATGCGAGGTCCAACAACTAGCCATAACAAAATTGTAATAAGAAATCTACGTCACAAAAAGTCCCTTGCCAAACTTATTAATAGACTACAAAATCACTAGGAGTATGAAATGCACGGAAAAGTGTCGCGTAACATACTCCCCTCCTTAGTTTGGTGTACCTCCTGGTACACGCTGTCGAGAAAATAGCTATAAACCCAAATAAAGTCAAAGGTTATAAAAACAAAAATGAAAGATAAACAATATGATAATCTACGCAGTTCATTTTCTATTGAATAAGATTTTTTTTGTTTGTTTGTTTGTTTGTTTGTTTGTTTGTTTTTTTTTTTTTTTTTTTTTTTTTTTTTTTTTAATTCGTGGGTCTTTGTATTTAAGCTTCTTTTAAATCTCGATATACAAATATGATCTCCACTAACAACTGCTAGACATTAGCCACCAACTAAGCAACGATTCACAAGCAACTTACAATCGACTGACTTACAAAGCTTATTACACAAATATTTCTAGTAACAGGTAGAGAGCCATAACCCAAACAAGACTCTCGTTACACTGTCAGGCCTATCCAATCAAGGTGCACACCAGAATCTCCAGATCCGGACCGGCCAATAAAACGTTCTTGCACAACCTTGATCATGGAGTCTCATTTGCACTATGGACTCTACTTTCTAAATGTCAATCTTGCTCGAATTTCAATCACACCTTATAACTGCGTCATAATGTAAAAACTGGAATATACTCTAAGATTCCTTCACACATTAACGTACTAAACCTACAAAACCATTTGATAAAGGCTTGGGACTATTCCGAACCTACCAAATCTAGAACCGAGATGAAATATAAAATCTAGGATAAATGCCTAGGCTAGCATATTTTTGTGTAGTTGGTCCTGCCCATGCGAGGTCCAACAACTAGCCATAACAAAATTGTAATAAGAAATCTACGTCACAAAAAGTCCCTTGCCAAACTTATTAATAGACTACAAAATCACTAGGAGTATGAAATGCATGGAAAAGTGTCGCGTAACACATTCATTTAGTTATTTAGTTATTTAGTTATTTAGTTATTTAGTTATTTAGTTATTTAGTTATTTAGTTATTTAGTTATTTAGTTATTTAGTTATTTAGTTATTTAGTTATTTAGTTATTTAGTTATTTAGTTATTTAGTTATTTAGTTATTTAGTTATTTAGTTATTTAGTTATTTAGTTATTTAGTTATTTAGTTATTTAGTTATTTAGTTATTTAGTTATTTAGTTATTTAGTTATTTAGTTATTTAGTTATTTAGTTATTTAGTTATTTAGTTATTTAGTTATTTAGTTATTTAGTTATTTAGTTATTTAGTTATTTAGTTATTTAGTTATTTAGTTATTTAGTTATTTAGTTATTTAGTTATTTAGTTATTTAGTTATTTAGTTATTTAGTTATTTAGTTATTTAGTTATTTAGTTATTTAGTTATTTAGTTATTTAGTTATTTAGTTATTTAGTTATTTAGTTATTTAGTTATTTAGTTATTTAGTTATTTAGTTATTTAGTTATCATTGTGATCAGTATTATATTTCACCCTAGAAAATTGTGGTTTAAAATATTTCTCATTATTTTTTCCAATGGTGGCCAATCACCTTAAACCCTAAGTATCAGAGGGTCGTGAACTGTTATACGCAAATTCGATACTCTGTTCGCGTCGAAGGCGACTAGTCGTCAGAATATGACAGAGAAAAATAGTGGCCTGTAACCGCGGTTGTACGAAGCCTGGATAAGCGCTATCCGCTTGAGTAATACTTATCCAGCGGATATGATTTATAGCTCTTATCAGGTGGATAACGTATCCAGGCTTCGCACAACCGGTAATTCCTAGTTATCAGGGCATGTGGTGATTGGCTACCATTGGAAAAATTATGAGAAATCTTTTAATTTAAATTTCTGGAGTGAGATTTCATGTTGATTAGAAAAAAAATGAAATTAAAAAAAGCCTGTCCCCCGCTTGTTTTCAAGATAATCATCGCTGAACGAAAGCCTTTTTACATGAAGCAAACATAATGCCACGGGAAGTGATTAGAAAAGACATACACCTATTTCAAAAAACGTTGTCGGCGAAAGGTCGGAAGCCTACGCAACTCGCCAGAAAGGGAGTATGTGTGGAAATGATAGAAAAGGCGCATGAATATTAACGCTACAATTCACGACTATCTTGCTTCTACCTTATACAACAAAGAACTTGAATTGTTCATGTTAAAAGTTGTCTAAAACCGAAAGTCGAGTGAGATTTTAAAACTACCCATACTCGTTTTCGGTCTAGTCGCGTAGGCTTTAGACCTCTCATCCGACAATATTTTTTGAAATAGGTGTATACAAATCGCGTGATAATAATTCTGCAAAGACTACAATAGCACAGATATTAGCTAATTGTGTATTCTATGTAATGGCATAAATACTTTTTGATTGATGGCTGTGTTTAATGCCCTTGAACTTAGGAAAACAAAAACAAAAAATGTCAACCGGAATTACCGTTCTCTTCAAATGACATAAGGCAGTCCAGAATATACGCAGAAAAACTTTTACAAAACAGGTACAATTTGTTTGCGCATGCGATTCTTTTGGGATCTGAAGCTCATTTCATTGATTATTTCTAGATTTTTAAGTGTGCAACATAAATAGTACCAAATAGTGATATTTTATGCAAATTATTTTGCTGTCCATTAGAGTGATTTTCATTGGACTGTGAAATACTAACTAGCTATTAGGGCCTGTTTAAATGGAGATAGGGTCACCCTCCCTACTAGTAGGGTGACCCTCCTCTATTGTTTTTCGTGGTTGTGTTTACATGTCAGTTAGGGCACCCTAGGGGTAGGGTTACCCTATCGACTAGGTAAGGTGACCCTCCTTGGAGGGCCCTTAGTGTATAGCAGTCAAACTTCAACAAAAGGAAACATTGGAATAGTGTGTATTAGCTTAGTAACTATTTCACAGTCCGATGAAAATCGCTCTATTTAATTAGTGCTTTACTAAATAGTAGAAGGTATTGCATGCTTTTAGTGTTTGTACTCTAGTGCTGTGGACAATTTTTGCACGGTAAAATTTGTAGATCGAAAAATATCAGGGGTCAAAACGAACTGGATTCATTACTGCCGTAACTGATCAAAGCCACGACACAAAAGTCGAGTGGAGGAACCATACTCAAACCAAAAACAAAACAATACAAACAACAACAAAACAGCGCTTCCTAAAGAATAAGCATCGAAAACGCCAATTTTGGCAAATTTTCGCTGGCAATTCTCGTAATTTGGCACAAAAGAAGATAATAAATCACGAAAAATGAAATTACCATGCTAAACACAGTAAACAGAGCCAAATGCTTGATGATCACTGTAGCCTAAAGTGCCATAATGTAGCAACATGTTTATAATGACTTCTACTAACGGATGTTTACCTTATACACTTCTTCGGAGCGCAAAAACCTTGACGAATTAAGACCTTCTGCCTTGCTTCGAAGGATTTTGAGCCATAATCATTTTGCCTTTTACAATTTTTACTTTCAGTGCAATTAAACGTTCAAAGCGCCACCAAAACGGTAGGAAGACTGCTCATTTTCCTATTTATCGAACAGCATTCCGGAAGAAAAGATCGCTAACAAAATGTTATGAATCCTGTTTTAATAGACCTCTTACCTTCGTATGCGAATTGCCCATTTCAGACCATATGACATTCTCTTGAGAATTGCTTTTTTATTATGAAAATGTTAACCTATCAACATAAGAAAGAATTAATTCCCAAGAGTGACATCACGTGGTCTGAAATGGGTAAACAAACAACGAAGGTAAAGAGGTCTATTCACTGGGCAAGCAGTGACTGATGCTAGGACGTCAGACGTGTTTTCGCAAGTGTCCATGATAAGAGAGCAAAATAACACGGAAAAGAGTGTGATAATACTTACATAAAATAATTGAAGTCTTTTTAATTAAAAATGATCTTTTCCAGCGATAGTACACAGATAAAATCAGAAATTCCCCCAAAACTCAGAAAACTCGGCTAAATCTCGTCAAAATATGTTCAAATTCAATTTATCGTTGTTGGAAATTAATGGACTTTTGCTTCAAGGATTGAATATCAAGGATTATTTAGAAATCGTTTTTTCATACTTCAACCTTTTGAGCAAAAACTGGCTTTAAATGCAAGTTTCACAATGCCACTGCTGAGCTCAGCGAAGTAATTCAATTTAAATTTGGACTGCAATTGCTGGGTTTTAAACAGCTGTTGAATCTCATTATCTCCTTTGAATCGATTTCGTATGACTGTGATAACGGCACCGCACAGTCACGGCACGATTACGGCAGGAACTTCAAATGTTTTTATAGACATCAAGGCACTGACACGGTCACTGTACGACGCGGTCCGTTTCACACTCATACGAAATCTGCTCTAATTGGAAGCATTTGTTGTGGTGAAATATGGCATGCGCGTATATATATCGGGCCATTTGGATTCTGCTTTGATTGAAGCTTCCACCCTTAACTTTATATACAGGAAAAGAGAGGTAAGGTCGTACAAAACAACTCAAAATTAGCACAAATAACAGCTAAAAACAATTTCAAGAGCATTCAATCTTTACAGAAAGCAAAAGCGATTTGTGGTTAATTTCGAGAGTTTATTTGCAAGTTTTACGTCAGCAAGCTTGGGCTTCCTGCAGTGACATATTTAGGAAGTTAAGGTCTGAAACTCGGGCCACTGACTAAAGTTTTTCGACCGCTTTCAATAAAAATCTATTCCAACTCTATTTGTCATTAATGGTGCACTTGGAGAAAGCTTACGCACTAAATAATATATAATTTGTGTCGCACTTTGAAATAACAAAAGCTGAGAGCACTTTGTAATAATTTTTGTTGCACTTTGAAATATGTTTCTTGATAAGAATAATATTAAATCATTTATTGATACTAGCTACAGAACTGCAAATACGCTAAAATGCACGTAGAACATATCCACTTTCAATTTCAGATACGCCATCGCAGTACAATTAAGGTGCGTCAGCGTTTGCTATTACAAAGTGCGTCAGGTTTTATTACAAAGTGTGTCAGCTATTTCGGTGTGCGTCAATTATTAGAAATGGAGTTAAAATAATAATCATATACATACAAAAATTTAAGC
This sequence comes from Telmatactis stephensoni, assembly GCA_029948255.1. Lineage (NCBI taxonomy): Eukaryota > Metazoa > Cnidaria > Anthozoa > Actiniaria > Isophelliidae > Telmatactis > Telmatactis stephensoni. Next base: position 38,114 of record JALIZF010000637.1, on the reverse strand, counting down.
ATTCTGATTGGCTAAGAGCACCTCAATTTATTTTAAATTGGTTGAAAGTGTGCATATTTTGAAATTTTGAGTGCTTATTTTGAAATTTTGAGTGCTTGTTTTGAAATTGATTGTGATTGGTTGGCTGTAGCACTTGAATGGTTTTCCACCATCACCAACAACTGAACAACTAAAATGGCGGATCGTTTTGTCATGTATAAAAACTGCCAAACAAGCTTCAACAAGTGAAGTCTGGTACAAAAAGCAGCCAATGGGACTCAATCAGACTCATAAAATGATGAAATTTATCACTGAAGGGACAAGTCTTGAAAATTCTGGCAAGCGATACACAAACCACAGTGCAAGAAAAAACAGTGGTGAAAAAATTGAAATCCGCCGGCCTTGAAAGGAGCTCAATTGTAAAAGTTACTGGCCACAGGAACGAAAAGTCTCTTGACGACTACGACGAAGCCGATGAAATTGAGCAGAGAAAATTATCCAATGCCATAAGTTCAGCCACAAGCGGTCAAGAACAACAACTTCTCGTCTCTCACAACTCCAGCGAAGTCAGTGCCGAAAGTTCTACTGCAGTTCCCTTCAACTTTGGAAATTTTCCTTCTAATGCCAACTTTATGTCATGTCCACAAGCTTTCTTTCCAGCCAACTCATCTGTAAGCATGCCAATATCAAGAGAAAATGATCAGAGACAGTGCTTTATGAACATGAACTCGTTCAACAACTGTCAAGTCACCTTCAACATGGGCAACGCCAACGCCGGTTCTCCACTTGATTTTGAACTTGACTTGCACTAAAATTAGCTTTTTAAAAAACATGATCTTTGATTTCATGTAAATCGGCTGTTTAGAAGCTATTTGAAGCTAAAAGACTGTTTGAAAAGTTCACTTTGTAATGTCAGTACGATTTCAGGCTTCAAGAAAGTCACGTGAAAACACTTGACATAAAAGGAAATAAAGGCTACCCGTCACAAAATTTTTGTATGCATATGATTAATAAATAATCACATGATTTTTTCGTGCAATTTAGAATAAATTAGGACTCGTAAAGTTTTCAGTGTTTACAAATTGCACTCGCCTACGGCTCGTGCAATTTTTTGTTAAACACCGAAAACTTTACTCATCCTAATTTATTCTAAATTGCACTCAAAATCATGTGATTACCTATACTAATAAAGAGCACAGATACAGTTTTCCTGCTAAGTATTCTCAAATAAATTCTCTTTGACATGAAATTTTAGCGAAGAATTTTTGTCCACTGATTACCGAGAAATAATTTTTTGGAAATTGACCAGGTCGGCTAAAACCTAGTCACCCTCGCAGCCGTGTTTAGTCTCGTCACGGATAGCTGCATCGTAGCTAAAACCGGACTCAGGGAGTAGGGGAGATGCAAATGAGCTACTTATACATTTTCACCAAGCAAAACGCTCAGCAATATGTTGTTTAAAAATCATAACATGTAAATTCAGTTTCATAACTGATGATGATCGCTGGAGAGCGGTCGAAATATTAAAACAGAAACATGTCAACAATATTTCTTCTCGTCCTTACATTTATGCTCAGCAATATATAAGATTATTTTCACAAGTCAATATTTACTTTAAAGACTTATTTATGGGAATTGTGATGGCTGATCTTGTATTTGTTGAGCGTTCTCGCCGTATGCATGTATCTCCCCTACCCCCTGAGTCAGCTTTTTGTTGCTCAGCTCTCTCGGCGAGTTTTAGCCGACTCGGCTAATTTCTACAAGTTATTTCTCGGTCCGTGGACGAAAAATCTTGTGGAGAAAGTCTAGCAGGAGAATCGTTTCTGGGCTTTTTATATTTTTGGAAATAATATTTTTTTAGTGAGAGCGGTCAAAAAAGGTTGGTGGCTCGAGTTGCAGACCGGCTTCCCTAAATTTATTTTTCTATGAACGAGAAAAATTTCGAAGCGCTGGCAATTGTGATTTTTGGCTGGATTTGCTAACGCAAGCGAGCGAGCCTGAGGAAAGCAAGGAAACTAATCTACAAAACATACAATATATCTGGGTTTTATTTTGTTAATTTTTCAAATCAGACTTGTTTCTATATAGAATTGATTATAAATGTGAACATTTTCCCCTGCTTGTTAGTATACATTGCACTCAATTCTGATAATAAAAAAAATTGATTAAATTATCAGCACAAAACCAGCCTTCATTTCGGCCTTAACTTGACGCTTGCTGCTTTGAACTGTGACAACGTGTTTTGAAGCAAGTGTATATGGATGACGTCAGAATTACAAATGTGATTATGGATTTGGAGAAAATCTTGCTAGTTATATGATGTACCCACGCATTAATATTAGCAATAAGAACTATAGTTCAAAGTTTTGGTTCGGTAAAAAAGTTTTTTCCAAAAGTTTGCAAACCACAACATTTTCAGCATTGGCTTTTAGTACGCATGTCAAAACGTTTAAGTAGAAGAGGAAATTAAAAACGAAATGGTATTTATATAAGATGACAGGGACTACAGGGACTACCCCAAAGAATGTCGAACAGTGTACATAGAAGAAAGCAAGAAAAAAATATATTGATTTCCACTCGTATTTCGAGGTTTGCCAAGTTATATAAAGGTTTAATTTGACGGGATGGGAAACAGTATTCTATAAAATTGATGTCTTGAAATTTATGGATTGGGCTACAAGACGTCCTAACGACCATTGCATTTGGAGAAATGATCATGAGCTTAGCCAAAATTTTAAAATAAATGTTTTGATTAAGTGATTCAGCTGACAATTTCAGTTAGAGGATAAACTGATGATACCGTTCAACAAAACCACAGCATAAAAATAACAAAACAAAAATTGATCGATTATTTTACCCATTACTTCTATGACTAATATCTTCAAAATAGCCCGTTGCCTGGTTAACTTTCAGGTCCACAATAACGTCAGGGTCAAAACAAATGCACGTTACAATGCAAATCCAACTGGCATCTGTTTGATTTCTGTCCGTGACTGGGCTTATTGCTATCGGTTTATTGCTGCGACAGCTTGATTTCCGAGTTTTCATTGGCTCAAAACTAAAAGAACACAGCTGAAATACTTTTTGCAAGGGATTTTATTCTACTTTTTATACTGACCGAAAACCGAGCTTCTTCGAGCCGAGTTTCGTACTAAAAAACAAACATGCAACCACAAAAAAAGCAAACATTTCGAAGCAACTTCTTCAGAGTTAAAACTTTTTTTCTCTGTGATGTAAGTCACCATCACGAAGTACGTGAGGTCATTATTGATCTTTGCGCGGGACCACAAATGAATCCAATGAATCATGGAACACTATCTAAGCAGAAGGAACGATGAAAGTGTTTGGAAATCAATCAAAGCATGAAAAAAGGTACGTACTGGATTATACACGCAATATCATATTCATTATTCTATATTCATTCATCATATCCATTTTTTCTTTCAATGTCAGTAAAATGCGGTATAACATTCGTCTTTAAAAGATGAAAAAGCACAACATTTTGAAATGGGATCGCCTTGACTGTTCGGATTGTTTACGTACGGCAAAAGTTTGTTTCGAAGTTTAAAAACGTTGCTGAAATTTATTACTTAGATTACTCACGAATAACGAATACAAAAATTATTTGCCATTGATTTTTTTTAGTTTATTTGACATTCTCTGTTAATCACAATTTTTATCTTAGAAAGATAAAGTTTAAGCAAAAACTTTAAAACTTTAAAAAATAAAATGAAATGAAATCCACATTTGAAAATAAATACCGGCATGCTTTGCAGTAGGATCTGTCCCAGACTAGATGGAGTAAGTCAGCTACTAACGATAACGACTTCACAGAATGAAACGAATAGGACAATAACATGACTTTTGGAGGGCATATTGTTTATTTGTGGCCCGAGTAGCTTCATTTGCGCCCGTGCGCGGCGTGATGCTACAAGGGCCACAAATAAACAATATGCCCGACAAAAGTCATGTCATTATCAATATACTAGGCCAAATAACAAACTTTGTAATTGAAACTTGGAAATTCTTGGAAATTGGCGTTTGATCAGTACGATAACAGTTCAGAGGAGGATGGACACTTCCCACGTGATACGTTAGACCAATCAAACTTGCTCCTTCAAGGTCGCTTCTGGCGTGACAGATTATTCACTCGAAATACATACAAAGGCGATAAATACGGAATTTTTCTTTTGAATTTAGTTGAAACTTTGCAATTTAAGTCTTCAAAAGCAATGTTGAGTTATCAAGGAATCGAACTGACATTAAATATCGGAAAGACAAGTGATATTTTCAGTTAAACTTTTGTCATCATTTTCAGTCACGCATGATACTTCTCGCCGAGATAAACTCTGCAGAGTAGGTACTTTCAAACCATGTGAAATCACATATTGTTAGCGAATAAGCCAACAAAATTTACATATCTGGAAAGTTCAAGAACTGAACTTTGATTTTAAGTGGTTGCCCCCCTTTGCCCCCTCAGCGGTTTCAGAGATAGAGCGGTTTGAAAACTAAGAAAATTTGCCATCTTGTTCCAGAAGGTGACAAAAATACTGCGTCATACTCAGGTCAATGTCAGGTTTCCCAATAGTAAACTTGGAAAATCCAAGGAAACCTTAAAATACTAGAAGGGATATTATTATTATGAAGCTTCATTCACGCCTAAAAAGCCTTCCTTTTGTTTTTTATTAGTATGAACGCTTCCAATTCAAAGCAGAAGCAGTCCGGTCCATTTATCTTGTTCGTCGGAGAGAAAGCATGTTCCTCATGGCGACATTTAATAATTCCAGGCAAGAAGCCTACAAAAAGCAAATATAATAAACCTACATCAAGAAAATCCCTGATTCATTCAGCATCAGTTTTACATATAAGCTTTGCTAAATTTGCCAAACATTATATTTCCGCTGTAGTTATAATATCGGTATCTCGACTTTCATAACTGATAACGAATCAAAGCTATGAACTAACTGATAAATCGATAAACTTACAAAATAGCTTATCTGAAAAATAATGCTTCTAAGTACTCTAACAAGACATGAGGAGTTAAGGTTTGCAAACTTTTGGATAGATGTATCGCACGATGGAACGACCAGAAGGCGCCTTTCTGGAGGCGAATATATTTACAAAGCTGAAATGGCAGTAGATGACTTTCCGGCATCGCCAGGGAAGGTAAACTTGGTGCTGCCAATTCGAATGGATATGATGGATCGATACAGTGTATTATTATTAAGTCGGTATTCTCGAAAATCTATATTCTTGATCGATAGTGTTGTTGTTTGAGAGCCTCTGTTGATGTTATCACCTCGACGGTTGGAGTCAACTGAGTTAGAATTTCATTTTGAACCATGATCCTTTGCGCGCCACTGTCCATCCTCGTCTGATAACAGTTGTCTTCAAATAAATATAAAAAATAACGATTGACACAAAACTCGAGTTTTGAAATGGTTTTCTTGTAAATTCTGATTGGTCAAAAGTTGTCGCGCGATGCCTTCTCAGCCAATCAGCAACAGTGCTGCAAATGTATTTGCGGCCCGTCAAATTCAATTCTCACCCGTTGAACGGCGCGTTTTCAAGATGGCAGTTTGTTATTTGGCCTAGTATATTGATGATAACAATGTCCAACACAAATAACGTGAGTATTAACGAACAATCATTAGCTGAATGATGAATCCAAGAATTTGCGTACTATTTCTCTTTCTTTGCCGAGGTTTATGAAAGATATTGAACAACGAAACAGTTCCTTAATTTAATCAAATCGTAAATTTTCCTTGTTGGTAGGTTTTGTCATATCATTAAGCTTGTTTCTTCAACCATAGTTCATTTTATTTGACCGATTGCTTCATTTTACCCTGATAATTGGCCATGGGCCCGAAAGCTTCGTCAAATCAAAAGAACGTGCACATGCAAGATGGCGGCTGCGACCTTGCAGTGCTCTCCGTATTCATCACTTTCCAGAGTACTAAGCGGAGTGATATTTTTGCTTTTGGTTGGCCAAATTTGCCTTCATTATAGTAATGATGCAGTTAGTGGTCCTAAGGAGCTGTTCTCTACTGAAATTCGCTCGCAACGACCCCGAGTGTTTCGGCTTGCCTCTGCACCTCGTGCTTTCATTATGCAAATTCTTCAGCTACGTACTCTTTGAGGCGAATTGTGTTATCTGGCGACGTGAAGCTTAACCCTGGCGCTAGTGCTAATGGTAATAGCGATGCAAGAAATCAGAGGAATCGAAAACAGCGCAATGTTATAAATATTACTTACTTAAACGTTCGCTCGCTCAAAAACAGAGAGCACTATATTCTCACAAGGGATTTAGTGAAGAAACACAAGTTTGATATCTTTACTATCTCTGAATTCTGGCTAAATGACACCATCACTGATGGTGAGGTTGAATTTCCTGGATTTACACTTTTCAGACTTCGACCGAAGCAACAAGATAGGAGGAGGAGTGTGCGTTTTTGTAAAGAACAGCTTCAAGTGTGTACGTCTTGGTGAATTATCTTACATCGCGGACTCTGGTTTGCATCAGCTTTGGCTGAAAGTACAAGTCCGGAACTTTAAGTAATTTCTTATACGCACTGCTTATCGCCCTTAAGACGTTCCACTGTCCAGTTTTGTCACGGACTTTAGCCTTACGCTAACTTCAGCTATGTCATTAAATATTCCTTTCTTTATTCTTGGAGATCTACCAGAGAAAAAAAAGGCATTGATGGATTTTTGCAGTTGTTTTAATTTATCGCAGATCATCGACAAACCTAAAAGGATAACACAGTTTTCCAGAACTTTGATAGACGTGATACTCGAGTCTAATAAAAATCTTGCTAAAGATCTAGAAACCGAAGTTGTACCTCATTCTATAAGCGATCATGAACTGATTATTGCAACATTAAATCTCAAGAAATGTCGACCTAAACCTACATATATATCAACTAGAATGAGTTTCAAACACTATGATAAGGACGCATTTCTTGAAGATATGTCCTCGATATGTCCAACGCTCCCTGGTCTGTAATAGACATTATTGAAGACGTGGAAGAAGCTAAATGCTTTTGATTAATTGTTCAACCAAGTCTTGGATCAACATGCACCCGTCAAAACAGTGAAACTTAGAACTCGTCCAACTCCGTTTATTAATGATAATATACGTGACAGACCAAATAACAGACCAATATCACTATTATTTATATTGTGCAAAGGTCTGCAGTGAGAAAGTTGCTCTAAATCAACTGTCACATTATTATTTTTGCTTTTGGTTGGCCAAGGAATCAAAGACTTTCTTCTAACCAAAGCGGTAATAAGAAGTGGCACTCCACAGAAACCTCGCTAATATCATCTACAGTATTTTAAAAGCAATGGATAAGAAGAAAGTCACCACTGTAGTGTACCTTGACATGAGCAAAGCATTTGACAGTATTAACCATTCCATTCTGTTAAACAAGTTGAAAGATGTTGGCCTGTCGTTACCTGCATGCTGTATCCTGGTTTAAAAGTTATTTTAGTCAAAGATCACAAGCAGCACGTATTAACTCAACATAGATAGATAACCTTTATTTACACACGATAGTATTTAAAGTTTAAAGCTTGTGGGGTCAGATTCACTTCAAGTTGTTTGTGGGGTCCCTCAAGGCAGCATCCTTGGAGCACTGTTCTTTAGCATTTATATGAAAGATTTACCATCAGTCAAAATTGTCAATCTGAATGCTTCGTGGATGACACTAAATTATTTCTGTCTTTCACGGTGGGCGACTCAAATTTTGCCGAGGAAAGTATCAATTATTCTGATCTCCAGAGAATACGAAACTGGTGCTACTATTCGATAACCGACTGTTACTCAATCCCGACAAAACAAAGATGATGGTCTTTGGTACCAATCAGATGATGAATAAATTACCAGACTTTAAAGTGTCCCTATATATTAGGGAAAGGTCTTACTTCAACAGGCATGGTGAAAGACTTGGGTGTTACTTTTGATCCTTGTCTGACAGTGTCATCCTGTATGTCTAAATTAGCTCAGATAAATCGTGCTAAACACGCTATCAATAAGAATTTATTAATTACTATATTACTATAATAACTATGATATTACATATTACTGAAGTCATAGCAACTGCTTACTGCTAAATCCTGTACAATGGACAATGCAACTTATCAAAATCTTACTAACAAAAATTTTGTGTGCACATATTGCAGAGTTTAATTTAAGGAATATAAAACGCGCGCGCATGTCTCTGTACTGTGATATAAACACGATGGAAGATGTAGGGCAAGAGAAAAGCAAGCTTAGGAACACGAGGCGTAGCCGAGTGTTTCTCTTGCTTTTCGAGTGCTTTACATCTTCCAGAGTGTTTATATCACAGTACAGAGACATAAGCGATCGTTTTATATTGCTTTTATAAAATATTTTCGACGTTTTTGTGCGAGCCATGTCTCTGTCCTCTGCATGACATAAACATGGTAGCCAGCCAATCAGCGCGCGCGTTATGTCTCAAATGTGTTATAAAAACCCTTAGATACTTGACATGATCATTCGTATCTCCTTGATTTTTCAACTGATATCCTTCAAACTGCACAGTTTTACTGATTTTGATGTGCTCTTTCCAGCTATGATAATTGTTTTTAAGTTTTTGAAATGACTGTAGCAATTCACAAAATACGTCATTTACACGTATAAGATTGCAGAATACGTCTTGGTAACAGTCATATTCGCATTCAGCATGAAAAATCGGTTTAGAATAGTTATGTTACCAGCCTCTACCCAAAAATGCCTCCAGGTATCTGATTTTTCGAAAATGCGCCTTGTCTACAAATTCTGTTTGTGTTTGATTGACTTAAGAATTCTTTTAATTAACCAGGTTTTTTGCATTTGCTTTTCTTTTCTTCTTGATGCTCATTTGATAGATGCATGTTTATTATTATGTTTTGCATTGTATCTGATATGATCTTTGCTAACTTGTTAAAATCATTATCAGTAAATGTATCCCATTCAATATTTTGTAAGCCATGTAAATAATCATCCTTTCTAAACTAAAATCTAAAATCCCTGAAAAGAAAGTCGGCCTTCTGCTCGGCGTGGCTTTACTTCAGCTTGTGTCTCACAAACTTTCACAAATCGTCTGCTTATCATCATATCTACAAAGTTTATAAATGAGTAGGCAGTTCATGTAGCAAAATCCTCCATGGTGCTGTAATATTCTTTCAGCAAAAAATATCAGAGTTTAATATGGCTCAGTCTTGAAAATGATTTAAGCAACGAAGCTATAACTTGAAGAATTTTTATAAGAGAACAAGAACAACTGAAGGAAATGTTCATCCAGTATGCAATTAAATATGAATCAGATCGACAGGTTCGACAGATCCAGTCAAACTCAATTCTCGATCCCGGATGGGAAGTCACGAAGACGTTCAAAGGATCATCTTAGGACATTCAAAAAATGGTAGATATTTGTGCCAAACCGAAAAAGAAAACATCTGCGCCATAACGTTCGCCATTAATACGATTTTTTTTAGTTAAAGCAAAAGTTTACATTTTGGCGTGAGATGAGAGCCAGTGGAAAATAACTCCTGTAACGCAAGAAGAAGTGGCTATGACAGTCTTAACTGACTTGTGGATGGGCTTGCGACAAAAATGCATTCAAATAAAAGAGAAATTGTACGAAGAACGCAAGAATAACTTTCCACGGCTTTTGGAGTGTATGAAACAAATTGTGCTCGATCGTAATTCCATTTGGGGATCAAATTTATTGGGTGCGCATGCTTTAGAGACCTAAACCTCTATTGGTTGGATTTAAACACGTGCCGGTTATGTATTGGGAATATCGTGTAGGAAATAGTAGGCCTAGGTTGAACTTTGCCGCCATTTTGGCAGTTTTATTACTAAATAGAAAGGCTTTATTCAGTGTCAACGTTTGGCCAGCTCAAAAAATGGTATCGTAGTGCAGTTATTAATTCACGTAGCAGTAGTTAAGATCAGGATCACGACACTTTCTTGCAAATATCTTGAAAAAATGCGCTGCGATCAACGGCTTTGAAGTACTGATCATCCCACTGATTAACTGTCGAGCAATAACCTCAGTCAATAACTATTTTAGTTGCATGAGTGGCTTTAAAGTATCTTAAAGACAATTCTTCATGTTAGCTAGTGCAATTTATTCAAGTCATAATTTCTTTTAAATAGGATCCTAAAAGGAAAGCTGCTGAAGAAAATGACGAAAATGTAAGTGAAATTACTGTTATCGTGTGGAATACAGGTGCAGTATTGTTCCGGGTTAATAGTTGCAGTATATGGAAGCTAAAGAAACACTGGCAAATCTTTGGTCTGCGTTAACTAATGTTAAAGGAAAAACATCTCTTTTAGAAGCAAGGGGATGGCTTTAAAAAATGTAAATTTGTTGCTGAAAAGTAATGCGAAGAAAGCAAATACACTGCTCTTTGATTTACGGGTTATCCGACACTTAGTAGTTTGCTAATTAGCAGTATTTGTCTCGAGTAGTTGGCTAAAAAGTATCATTTATCTGGTGAAATAGCTTAATGTTATGGCTTAAATGTATTTTTGTACTAGATTAAAGATAAAACGTGACAATCATTTCGAAAACACTGAGCTCCAAGTCAACTCCAAGAAGTTACAGGATTTGTTTTGCTTCATTTCAATTTTACCTTTCTAAAATTTCACACTCCTTTCCAAGAAAATATTGTCCAGAAATATTCCTAGAAACTATCATTGCTGCATGTAGTCAAAATTACTCGAAAGAAAGATAATCGAGTGAGAGAATTCAAGTCAAATTTGGTTAAAAGGTCTTCTGTCCTGGCAGAAGCAGTTTTGAGTTTGCATTCATGCAGTCAGTTCCTGTAAATTTATTGTAAACCTGAACATAAAAAACAGTAGCTCTAATATCCTAATTGAAAGCGTTTCACTTTTCTGTAGAGTGGAGAGAATGCCAGAAGAGGTACAAACACAAATGCTATAGATGATCACTGTCAAGTCTTTCAAGTGGTTAACTGCAACATAGTAGGTCAACAGCAGCCTGAGGCCTTGCAGCGAAGCCTGCCTAGAGTAAGTCATTCTATTTCTAAATGTCCGAAAGTCTTTAAAAAAATTGATGACAACTTTATCACAATTTTTACAATTGTAATAATGATTCATATTCTTTTATATTACTTTACTAAATGTAGAATAACATACCTATGTAGAGACCCATTAATTAGTAATGTAATGGGCTCCTGCTTATCATAAAATTATCAAATCATTGGTTAGTTATTAAATCGTTTTCCAGTATTCTTTTGTGTGTTTTTTTCTGCTTTTCCTTCTTGTTTTTTTCCTTGTATCTCTTTGATTTTTAGTACTAGACCAATGACCTAATTTACATGAATATATCTTAGCTATCCACCTAGGTTAACTCTCACAGTTATTGTGGATAACTTGTACTTATTGATATGTACAACTATTGTGTAACAAAAACTATATGCAATACCATTACTAAATAAAGAAATGTCTAATGTCCGCTATGTCTATGTAGAATCCTCCCTCTGGTGTCATCTTCGTTAGGAAGCCAATACCACAAGAAAATGATGAACATGTAAGTGTAATTAAAAGTGAAATTAGAACCTTGTATCATTCACAGATATACTTACTTATTTACTTATTTTATTACTTTTTCCTTCCTCACCTCTTTTCGGAGGTCTGGGATAGAATCTTGACTCAGTGGACAAATTCATTAATCGTCATAAATGTGCCATTTGTAAGCTGAGGGGTCTATAAAACATGTACAACATTGTGCTAAAAATAATTCAGTCCAATGTTGGAAGAAATAGTTAGTTTATGTTATTTGCAACATTAGATATATATGTAACGTTTTTGCCTTTTTTTTTACTTAGCATCCGATGACACAATGTACCTTGCCAACAGTATGGAGACCTGTAGGCCAAGAGCAAAATGTATGTAGATTTTTTTCAAGAGGTGTTGTTTACGTTGTTTAGCATACCTTGGAACATACAGTTCATTAATTACTGCAATTTAAAATTTACTTTTCAAAATATTTGATGACAAAGTTCAGGAGGATGACAAAGGAGGCAGCATGGCCGAGTGGTCAGAGCGTTGGTCTCGCAATCTGGCGGTCCCTGGTTCGATTCCCGCTCTAGCCACTAGCTGAGACTGAATTTGGTCCGATTTCGATTAGTACATTCAAATTCAGTTTCACGGCCATGCTTGTAATATAGCCAACTGGTTTGCCTCCTTGCCAGTTGGGATTCTTAATCCATTTATGTTTGATTTATATGATTTAGTTAGGATTTGTAAATTGAGCTGAAAAGCCCTGTTGAGGGAGTCTCAATCATGTATGTATTTTTTTAGTATTTTACTCCTAAAGATTGTGGGTGCCGGTTAATACCACCCCACCCTTCTAAATTTGGTACCTTCAGATGACCATTATTTTGACCTCATTCCCTACTGATTGCATTCATGACTTGGAATTTAAAGCTATAAACAGAAGGATTTTATAAAAATGATGAGAATATCCCACTTTGACATTTAATAGCATTCGCAGGATCACTTTTCGAGAAATCATTTTGTTTTTAAGTGTCAAACTTTTACAGTAAATGTATGTCTGGGTGGCAACTCTTCCTCCCAACATTCTTTTTAAATATTTTGTTGTCTTGACAGCCTTGTAAACCCAAATAGTCCAAATCTACTCAAGATATCACATGCAAATTTTCAGACACTCTCTCTATCTGGCAATACCACGAATGTCTTGGTGCCATAGTCCTCTTGCTACAAAAAGGCATTCGATTAAAGGAGAAATTGTACGAAGAACGCAAGAATAATTTTCCACGGCTTTTGGGTTTATGAAACAAATGGTGCTCGATGGTATTCCATTTGGGAATCAAATTTAGTGGATGCTTGCATTGGAGGGAGCTAAACCTCTATTGGCTGGATGTAAACACGTAGTTTTATATTCCTACCCGGGGAATACTGGGTAGGAATTCCCTAGATCGAACGTTGTCGCCATTATAATTTGGCATTTTCACTACTAAATAGAAAGGCTTAACTTAGTGTTAAAGTTTGGCCAGATCAAAAAATGGTATCTGAAAGACAATTCTTCGCATTAGGTAGTGCAATTTATTTTAATTGACGATTTTCTTGAATAGGATCCTACAGATGATACAAAAAGGACAACCAAAGCTGCTGAAGAAAATGATGAAAATGTAAGTCAAAATTATTGTTATCGTGTGGAATACAGATGCAGTATCGCGCCGGGTTAATAGATGCAGTATAGGGAAGCTAAAAAATCACTTGCAAATCTTTGGTCTGTGTTAACTAATGTTAAAGGAAAAACGTTCCGTTTAGAAGCAAGGGGATGGATTTATCAGATGTATTGTCAGCAAACTTTTGGAACGTAACATCCACAAACATATTTGTTCGTTCATTTCATCTTACAACTTAATGTACACAGCCCAGTCTGGATTTAGACCCAAGCATTCTTGTGAACCTGGCTTACCAACATTGGAAGTGGTCATTTTAATGGTCTGGTCCTCGTGGACTTCCGTAAAGCCTTTGATTTGATAAATTTTGTTATCACTTATAAAGAAGTGCCGATGCTATCACTTTGACAACACATTAATCAGATGGATGAATTCTTACTTCTTACTTGACTGGCAGGAACCAGTGGGTACAGGTTAACACTACATCATCATCACTGTTGCCTGTCATTTGGGTGCCTCAAGGGAGTATCCTTGGCCCTCTATGATTTATATTGTTTGTGAATGATCTCCCCCTACAGACAGAGTTACCTATTGATCTTTATGCAGATGATGCAACAATCCACACATCGGGTAAATCAATTGATGAACTTAACACCAAGCTTTCATCAGAGATGGTCAGGAAAATGTTCATCTATGGTGCTCTTCAAATGGTATGGTTGTCAACAAAAGCAAGACAAAGCTAGAGTATAGTTACCTACCAGAAAGCTACAAGAATTGGCTCTACTGACCTCGGCCTCCAGATTTCCTACAATGGATCTCTCCTTGAAAATGTTGACTGTGAGAAACTTTGAATGTGACTGTTGACAGAAATTTATCTTGGAAAACACATATTGACAATTTAGTTTCTAGTTTAAGTAAAATCATTGCTTTGTTTCGATGAATTAGAATATATTTGCTTCTTAAATCAAGATTACAATTTTATAAGACCTTCTTTCAACCTAAGATTGCTTATTGTAGTTCAGTTTGGGGCCAGTCCACCCATGCATCTAGGATGTTAAAGTGACAGAAGCTTGTTTTGAGATTAATATATGACAAATCCAAGTTTTCTTCCGATCCTCTGGGCCACTTTTTGAGGAATCACCAGTTCTACCTATTGAATGTAGAGTTATGCTTAGAGTTGTTATTCTAGTTTATAAAACCATAAATGGTCTTTGTCAAGATTAATAGTATGTTCAAATCGCTCTCACTTCAGTGTCAAAACGGACCACTAGTAGTTCATCAAGTAATTATTTATGGATACCAAATTATAAGCTATATATTACAAGGAGCGGCCCCCGATATAATGGAGCCACTTTATTTAATGTTACCTTCATATATTCAATCTGCAAAGACAATTAAATCATTTAAAAGGAAAGCTTATTAGCATTTTTTTGATATGTATGTCATTTCATCCTAGATTTTTATAAATAATTTTTGCTTTTATATTCTAATATAAGATATATTTATAGATATTTTACATAATTAATTGTTTGGGATCATGGTCTCATTTCCTATCTTGCGTTGTCTATGTTTACGACAGTGGGACTGATATCATGACCCCAAATGTATTTTTTAATTATTTTATTGTTACCAGTGACATTTTTCTTTATCATATTTATTTATATTTTTTTACAGAAGGCCCAGTGTAAGATTAGCTATGCTAAACTGGTATACTTTATAAATATATTTAAACCTTCTTTAAATAAAGTTCATTATTATTATTATTATACAAAAATGTAAATTTTGTTGAAAAGTTAATGTGAACAAGAAAGCAAGTACATCGCTCCTTGATTTAGGGGTAATCCTCTTATTAGTAGTTTGCTAGCAAGCACTGCATTTATCTCGAGTAGTTTGCTAAAAAGTATCATTTATCTGGAGAAATAGCTTAATAATTCGTCTCTTGAAAAACGATTTTGGACTGGTACCGAGCCAAGCACTGCAAAGTCTTTTGGGATCTTTTGGAGGGACAGAAATGGTGAATTAGAATTGCGAAGGTTGACGAAGTTGAAGGCGAATGTACTTTAAAAGAAGAAGATATTCCTGGAACAAGACTTCCCAAAAATGTTGATAATTGTAATTGTGCTTTAATGTATTTTTTGTACAATTAAGACTAAAGATAAAACAGTCGTTTCGAATATACTGAGCTCCAAGTCAACTCCGAGAAGCTACAGGATTTCACACTACTTTCCAGGAAAATATTGACCAGAAGTATTGCTAGAAGCTATCATTGCTGCATATAGTCAAAATTATTCGAAAGAATGATAATCGAGTGAGAGAATTCAAGTCAAATTTGGTTAACAGGTCTTTTTGATGACAACTTTATACTCTATGACAACTTTTCCAATGTAATAATAATTCATATTCTTTTATATTACTTTACTAAATGTAGAATCCTCCCTCTGATGTCATCGTCGTGAGGAAGCCAATACCACAAATGAATGATGAACATGTAAGTGCAATTAAAAGTGAAATTAGAAACTTGCATCACTCACAGATATACTTACTTATTTACTTATTTTATTTCTTTTTCCTTCCTCAGGGACTGGTCATTGTTTACAGGGAGGGGGGCTGGTGGAATCGAAATAGAGGGGGGGGGGGGGCACAGATTTTTACGCTCACTCTGTAAGAATGTTATGTGTGTATGTATGTAAAAAAGGGGGAGGGGCCATCAAAAATTGAGCATTACCATAATTTTTCATTTCCACCAGCCCCCCTCCATGTAAATAATGACCAGTCCCTCACCTCTTTTCGGAGGTCTGGGATAGAACCTTGGCTCAGTGGACAAATCCATTAATCGTCATAAATGTGCCATTTGTAAGCTAAAGGGCTTATCTGAAACATGTACAACATTGTGCTAAAATATTTTAGTCTAATGTTGGACGAAATGGTTAGTTTATGTTATTTGCAACATTAGATATGTAACGTTTTTCCATTTTTTTTCTTAGCATCCGATGGCACAATCTACCTTGCCATCAGTATGGAGACCTGTAGGCCAAGAGCAAAACGTATGTAGATTTTTTTCAAGAGGTGTTGTTTACGTTGTTTAGCACAACTTGGAACATCTCTCCTTAATTTACCTTTCAAGATATTAGACGACAAAGTTCAGCATTCTACTCCTAAAGGTTGTGGGTGCCGCTTAATTCCACCCCACTCTTCTAAATTTGTTACCTTCAGATGACCATTTTTTTGACCTCAGTCCCCTACTGATTGCATTCATGACTTGGAATTTAAAGCTATAAACAGAAGGATTTTATAAAAATGATGAGAATATCCCACTTTGACATTCAATAGCATTTGTAGGATCACTTTTCGAGAAATCGTTTTGTTTTTAAGTGTCAAACTTTTACAGTAAATGTATGTCTGGGTGAAAACTTTTCTTCTCAACATTCCGCTTTTCAAAATGTGTGTTGTCTTGACAGCCTTGTAAACCCAAATAGTGTAGATCTACTTAAGATATCGCATTCAAATGTTCAGACACTCTCTCTATCTGGCATACCACCAATGTCTTGGTGCCATCGTCTTCTGGGTCCAACCCGCCTTATAATGGCTAGCTTCTATATTATCTTCAAGAATATTACGCTCTATGCTTGAATGCCCTTTGAATGTCTAAATTACTTTAACTTTTGTGTCTTTACAAAGTTGACCAGCCAATGTTCTAGTACTTGTAGTTCTTCTAGTACTGATATATGCGTTCTTTTAAGTATCCAAAATATTTTGAGTATCTTCCTGTAATATTTTGGCTCAAAGGCATTGGTTTTCCTTTCCATTTCTTGCACGTGTAATGGTCCATGTTTTGCATGCATAGGCTGCAACAGGGAAAATAAAAGGATGTGTACATGTAGTTTGCTATCTTTTTTTACAAGTCTTCAGACATGTTTCATTTTCTTTAACTTTGCTGTTGCTTAGGCCCATCTTTTCCTCACCTCTCTGCTAGTATCTTCATTAGCTGTGATAAGAGTATTAGTAAGATTGCATTGACACTCTCTAATGCATGTAATTCCCCATTGATTGTGGCATTGGGTGTTACTGTCCCTCTGTCGCGCGATTGTCATGAGCTTAGTCTTCTTTGGCATTCAGACAGAGACTCTTTAATTCACTACCCTCCCTGCAATTTTATTCTGCAGGTCAGCCGATAGGAGAACTGTGTCATCATCATGATATCTAAGTTCTGTAAATTCTATTCAATATAATTAAATTCCATCAAAGGGTGTTGTTTGGTTTTCGCCAAAGCCTCTCTCTGTATAAATATTAAAGAAATATGGAGATAAGATGCATCTCTGTCGCACACCCATACTGGAACCATGGATACATCATTCTCTGTTCTGACTGCTGACTGTTGTTCTACATGCATCGAGAGACTTTATGAATTCTATAAGATGTTTTGGAAAACCACGTTTTTCCATTGACTGCCAGAGTAGTGCTTGACACAGTCATAGCCCTTTGAATAGGGAGTCTTTGAAGCAACACTGCAAGTCAATCTTAAATTTTCTGCATTTTTCAATGATGGTTTGCATATTTCAGTAGTCTGTCCTTTAGTCTACCCGGCTTACCTCAATCCTGCCTGGGTTTTGCTTATTTCTTATTCAATTCTGTTTTGCATCCTATTCAACATAAGAGATCTAGTGGTTGCCTTCATCTCCTCCCGCAGTGGTTCTGGACACTCCTCTTTATCACTGCGTTCTATTTCACACCTCATTGTGTTGATAACTATCACTATCTACTTTGTACATATTCTCACAGTATATTCCTTCCATCTATGAAGATTTTCTTGTACCTCATCAATCAGTGTTTTACCATTTTTGTTCTTCGTAGCAACCATTTTTGGTTTGAAATCTTTCAGGGAGGGGGAAGGGGAAGGGAGGGGATAGGTAAGAGGGGAAAAGGACGCCCTGGGCTTTTGACTATCCCTAACTTGTCTTAACGGTCAAAATTAATCTCTTATTGATTGTTACTAGAGAGTGCGTTGCACTGATACGTTTATGTAATCTGCTATCAGGTTAATGGCAGTTACGATTACCGGAAACTCTCTTTTATTAGCGTCTTGTTTCAAATCTCAACACAGGAAACCCAAAGTACTATTAATCAATTAAAATTTATCTATTTATTCATTTACGATTCTTAAAAGCCGAGCTCCCTGTGAACCCTCAGACGCCTTCACAAGAGCTCGCTTTTAGCCGGGGTGGTCTGTTAATTAAACCGTAGGGCTAGCCCGTAGAGAACCGAGCGATACCTAATGAAATTTCTTTGTTATTTTGTATTCTTTGGTCAATTAGTCTGATTGCGTTGTTTCCCTTTATAGATGCAACTGTTTCCAGACTTCATCACCGAAGAACTTGGTTGAACCAGAAGAACTTGGTTGAACGATGATCTCCATTTGGTGAACATCGTTATTTCTTTAAAGAGTAGTTTTTTAAGGTTTATAAGATTAATTTTTCAATGTCTGATTGACTAAGCATTTAGAATTAAATATTGTAGATATACAAACCATAAGCTCAGAAACCGGCTTTCTCCTCGTTGTAAGCTTGAAGTTAGATTTTCTACTTTTGATATAGTAAGTGTATTTGTAGTTTATGTCTTCTACCTGTTTCAAATAGAAACTAATAGGCTGAGGGCTAACTAGAAAACTTAGCAGTTAACTTAGCCCTCAGGCTCTAATGTTATATTATAAATATATATTGTCATTTTTTTTCTCAACCTTTTATTGTCATTTATATTGTAATGTACTATTGTAACATTTAATAGTTTTAAAGAGAGAGCAATAAAAACAATTCCAATTTCAATTCCAATATAGTTGTTGGGTTTAAATTAATATTTGCGCAGATATGCAAGAGTAACGTTAATATTGTGTGATAATTTGTATGTTATGCGTAAAACGCAAATGCTAATTCTGAGCTTCAGTTCTGATCTTTCTATCAGTGCCAGGGGCGGATCCAGAGAAGTCCACTTAGTTTCCGGAAACTACTAAGAATTTTTCAAGAAAAAAAAAAGAAATATTGAGATAATACAAATAAAAAATACAAAGGTATTTTACCTTTACTTGGACGCCATTTTGAATTATTTCCACAGGAAACCCTCATTTACTTTTGTGAATGTTCGTCTTACTTGTTCCCAGGCTCCTTTTTTTTTAGCCTTTTCAAGTTTTGGTGAGGGAGGGGTCCCACAGGAATTTTCAGCTATCATAACATGAGCTCAAAGTTTGGTTTCCCTGTGTGAACTACTGCATCGGAAATTGAGGGGGTGGTCAAGTATTTTCCGAAGTAAAAAATAAATAATAAATAACTGTTTATTTAAGTGTCCTAGTCTTATAGCGCTTGCGCACTAATTGGGGGACACTATACTATCACACTCACTACCTCTACCTTGAATATTTTGCAAATAATCACTCGACTCACCAGTTCATTTTTGATGGAGTGAGGAAAACCGGAGGACGCGGAGGAAAACCTCGAAGCAAGAGAGAGAACGAACTAACAAACTCAACTCACATGAAGTGCCCAGCCCGGGAATCGAACCAGGGACCACAGCGGTGAGAGGCAAGTGGTCTAACCACTCGGCCACCCTTGCTCCCCATAAGTGATTCACAGGAAGTAAAATACCCCACAAGTAGTTCACATAGGAAACCCACAGTCAAACCAAGCACAAATTTACCATTCCCACTTGATTCTGATTGGCTAAAATCGGCGTGAACTAGTCCAGAAATTACTGACAAAAGTATAAAAGGGCCAGCTAGCCTACCCTGGTGAGGTTTCAAAAAAACGGCAAACATTAAGCTCTAAGTTTACGCTTGAGCTAACAGTTTCCTCGATAAGCTATAATTTATATTAATAGCTGATGTTTTATATGAGTAGATTTACTGAAATGTTTATAATTACGTAGCCTGCGTAGCGGCCCTAAGGGGAAGGGAAAGGGGAGGGGAGGGGAAGGGACTGGGGCGAGGAGGGAGGGGAATGGGGAGAGGAGAGGAGGAAGGGCCTGCAACGAACCCCCAAGTCCGTACTGTCAAGACCTCGGTCTGATACTTTCCCATTCAGACCGAGCAAACGCAGTTACTAACTTATTTATAATATGGCCTTGAGAAGTCCCGCTAAAACAATTGCCAAACGCAAACTTTTCTTTTCATCCGGGACAGCGGGCCTGATATGGCAAAATACAGACCATGCGTTAGCCAATCAGAATTCAGGAAATTATCTAGCCATATAATAAGGCCAATTATTTTTTCGTCCATAGGTGGCCGTATTAACGGGATTTCACTAGTAGTATGGCGTGCTTCTATATCTTTTTGTGCCGTGAAATTGAAGTCAGCGGAAGACGCAAGTACTCCTACTCTTGCTAATCGATGTTGCTTTCACTTTAGCTTTGGGGCGGTTTTATACTCAAATCTATGGCTCGAGCTCTTCGGAAGCCGCCATGTTTACAAAACACTTGATCTACCACAAGTATCTATTAAAGCTTTGCGACAGTGACTCGAAAACACATATTTTTCGTTCAAGGAGAGTACACACGGCTCGGTTTTTGTTGATCTATCGTGGTGCAACCGCAGAAAAATTGCCGGTCGTTTCAAGCGCGTTTTATGGTTGCAATAAAAATTCCGTTCAAATGAGGTTGTCAAATGACTCGGAGCTTTGTCCCTACGTACGTCTGCTAGCACGCGCCTCCTCCTCCTCCTCCTCCTCCTCCTCCTCCTCCTCCTCATAATAATAATAATAATAATAATAATAATAATAATAATAATAATAATAATAATAATAATAATAATAATAATAATAATAATAATAATAATAAAAAGCGGACGTTGATAGATTGTACGTAAAGAGGAGAGAAGGAGGCAGAGGACTCATTCAGATCGAAAACTCATACAAATTGTCAACTATTGGTCTGGATGCGTATCTTAAAGACCACCAAGACTGCCTTCTGCGTCTAGTATATAAACACGAAAACAACAAAAAGATGTACTCAATACACAAAGAAAGTCAAAGGTTTAAGTCTGAAAGCAAAGAAATCGTTGTGCCAGAAACTACACGCGCGTCGAAAGAAAAAGAAAATCCCAACACTGAAAGAGCAAGGATGGTTAAGACCGCGTTCAAAGACCATCTACAAAAGAAGCAAGTCGACAGGTGGGAATCTAAACCCCTTCATGGCCAATACCCAAAGCAAGTCAACCAAGCAGATGTCGACAAACAAAGAACGCACAACTGGCTAAAAGGTACGGGACTAAAGTCAGAGACAGAGGGACTCATCGTAGCTGCACAAGATCAAGCGCTATCCACAAGGTACTACGAGAGGAAGATCCAAGGAAAAGATGTAGACATCAAATGTAGAATGTGTGGTCAGTATGACGAAACCATTGACCACATTGTAGCAGGCTGCCCTGTTCTCGCAAAGAAAGAATTCGTCGAAAGGCATAACAGAGTTGGTACGTATGTTCATTGGAAGCTCTGCAAACACTACGGTGCTAATTCTGGCAAGAGATGGTACGAACATGAAACGGAGAAAGTAGTGGACAACGAAAGAGCAACAATTTTATGGGACATGCAAGTTCACACTGATAAGACCATTAAGGCCAACAGGCCAGACATAATAGTTAAAGACAAAGTGAAAAATCAGTGCTTGTTAATAGATGTATCAATTCCATCAGAACGAAACGTGTCTTTAAAACAGTTGGAAAAGATTTCAAAGTACAAAGATCTTGAAATAGAAATTAGAAAGATGTGGGGTATGGAAACTAAAACCATACCTATAGTTATTGGTGCTCTAGGCTTAGTTAACAAACGACTAGAGTATTATGTCAAGCAGTTGCAGGGGAACATTGAAATCAGAGAACTACAGAAGACAGCCCTGCTAGGAACTGCTCATATCATTAGGAAAACTTTAATGATCAGCTGATTGTATTTGTAATTCTTACTTTCCTTAGGTCCATGGATTGGACTCGGTAAGCTTAGAATATTGTAAGAAAACGCACTAGAATTGTGAATAAAGATAATAATAATAATAATAATAATAATAATAATAATAATAATAATAATAATAATAATAATAATAATAATAATAATAATAATAATAATAATAATAATAATAAAAATTATAATAGTTTTTTAGGACAAAAAAAAATTTAAGAATTTTTATTATTTGTTAAGGAGTATAAATCTTGATAAACGTATTCATTTGAAGTTTCAACTATTTGGATAAATAGAATTTTAATATTTGTGAATTATTTAGAATTATTCATGCATAATAAAGAAGTTATTTAATAATAATAATAATAATAATAATAATAATAATATCTTTATTTTGACACGATATTTGGTTAAAGGCTAGGGCTTGTGGGGTCGTGTGTAAACTAAATATTAAAGAATAAATCAATCAATCAATCAATTAGAAAAAATTATAAAATGATAAAAATTAATAAATAAATAAAATTGCTTTTCCTTTTAACTAATAGAATATATTTCATATAGAGAAACGGCTGAGGCTAAGACAACTTCGTTCAATCTTAGCATACAATCCGGTTTAGTCCAAGCAGTCGTCTCCAATATCTATATAATAATTATGTAAATTCATTAAATGATAAAAATTAAATAAATAAATAAAATTGCTTTTCCTTATAACTGATAAAATATATTTCTTATAGAGAGACGGCTGTTTGGACAGTGTATCAGGCTAAGACAACTTCGTTCAATCTTAGCGTACAATCCGGTTTAGTCCAAGCAGTCGTCTCCAATTTCTCTATAATGATTATGTAAAATCACTAACAATATATATACATGTCATTATTTTTGGGTTTGCATTGGTCAGATAAACAATTAAAATTAAAATTTAAGAAATCCTCTGACTTAATCAATAAATTGCATAAATGCTTCAAACCACTAGAAGCCATGTAAAAATCAATCATTCTATTCCATAAAATTGAACCTCTATGATGGATTGATTGTTTCATGTACGATGTATTAAAACGTGAAACTGTTACATGATATCTACTTCTTGCTCTTAGATTGTGAGAATTATCAGTGCATTTAAGTAAAATATATCCCATGCACTTAGGGACTAAGTTATTGTAAATCTTATAAACAAGCTTCGTTAAACTTAACTTATACGTTGTAAAGAGAGTATTCTAACCTAATTTACTTAATACAGTTAATACTTCATCACTTGATTGATCTCTAGAAAATTTATAGATGATCTTTGCAGCTCTTACGTGTAATTTTTCTAAACTATAAAATTGTTCACTGTTCCTCTCTTTCAGTTCTTATTTTAACTACATAGTCGTATCTTAATTCAAATATTTATTGTGATGATCACGAGACATTAGGTCGCAGTTTTGTTACAATTTCTATCGTTACAAATTTTCGTTTTCATTCATTGTTTTCCTTCTTTTTTTTCTTTTCTCTCAAGGTTTTCCGTTGTGATTTCCGTTGTGATTTCAGTAAACCCTGATATTCATGAGCTTACCAGAATGCTCCAGTTTCCATGTGCTAGAGACCGCTGAGCTTTTTGACAAAAGGTAACATTTATGCAGGGTTAGTCTCCTTTTCAAGCCAAAGACCCATAGGAATAAAGTCAATGTAGGTTTTGCTCTTATTCTCCACTTCCACAATTCACTACCTTCACATACCCCATAATGCCTTTTGTTTTTGGGGGCAACTATTATTATGCAAAACAAACAAAATGGTGTCAATGACAAAGCAGCCTAAAATCTGATAAAAATGTTTACATGATGACAAAACCAAAACTCAAAACAAGTCAAAAAACCTCTTGCAGACAATTTTAACAAGTTTTGTTTTAAAAAAGCGTTTATCTAAATGCTAGTTGCCCCTCAAGGCCCAAGGCATTATGGACATGTGAGAGTGTAGGGAATAACCATAATGACGGCGCCTTCTGTTTTTTGGGGGTAGCTGTTGTAATAATTCAAATCAAACAAACTGTAATTCAAGTCAAACAAAAACAAAAAAACAAAAAAACAACAGAAGACATTATAATTATGTGAAAGTACGTAGAGAATTTGTAAAAAATATTTTTTTTTTGTTTTTTGTTTTTTTCTCGCTGGTATTTTGGAATAATTTGGTGTAATTTTTCAGCGGTATAATCAAACTCAAAAAAGGTATATTGTAGCAAATGTTCTGAAATTTAGTAGAAACTGAAATATTTTATCATCTGATAAAGCTAAAGGATCCAAATTGTTTTTATATCAACCCTGTTTCGATGATTAAAGAAAACATCATCGTGCGTCATGATCTTCTATTGTGTTCTGATACGTACACCTTCTTTCCGCAGTTCAAAGAAAACACTGTCGTAATATATGATCTCATTCTATTCTTTCTCGATAATGGACAAACTTTATCGCAATGTTAACATAGCCTAGCTCCTAATGTGTAAACAGTTTGATGAACGGAAACTCACTGAAAACCTTTCACCTGTTATTCATATGAGCCCAAATGGAAACCTAGAATTAATTTTCTGAAGATATAGATTTTCGTTGTCTCATCAGAACAATCTAGCTAGCTGTTACTAGTAACTCACCTATGTTCTGATGTCACCGCTGCCATAGTCTGACTAGAATCCAAAATTATATCGAATAATCTAAATCGTTCCGCCAAATCAGTGAACAAGTTTCCTTACAAATGACTGATTATCAATGACTACGAACACCCGATAAATATTAGTTCTCAAGGCAGTCAAGTTTAACTGAAACATGTTTAGTTGGCGTTCAATTCAAAGTTCAATGCAAGACATGAATATGTCAGTAATATATGTTATTGATCTTATTTGACTTCATAGGAACACACAGATAAGCGTTTAATGGAACTTTTTTTTCAGTATGTTTAGTGAGGCCATTTATGATAAAGTGATGATTTGGATGACTATCGCTGCATTTAAAGAACGCCTTCACCACTGAGTTTAAAGTTAAGTCGGTGTCGAGTAATGGATAATTCGAAAAACTCAAGTCTTGTGAATGAAACGTTTGCCCCGAACGCTTCGCCATGGGTAATCGCCATTCCAGAAAGTGCAAGAATTGCTTTCTATCTTTCATTCAGCTTGGTGCTTCTGTTGTCGGTTGTTGGCAATGCGTACATCATTGCTATCGTTCTTCGTAACAAACAAATGCATTCTACAGTCAATTATCTCATCGTCAACATGGCATCGTCCGACATCGTTTGCTCTATCTTCACTATACCTTTACGTCTCTCGATGATTTATAAACTTTCCTTTGAATGGACAGTTGCAGGAATTTTGGGAAATATCCTTTGCAAGGCTTGTGCATTTGTTAGAGATGTTTGCATCGCTGTGTCCATTCTAAGTAATGTGGCTATCGCATTAGATCGTTTCTTTGCTGTCGTTTTCCCAATGAAACCGATTCCACGATCCCTCAAAAGTCGTAGAGCCATTCCCGTAATCTGGTTTATTGTGATAGCAATGTTTGCGATCGACTTGTTCACCTTCCAACTGATCTCCTTCTTTGGCGTGAACATATGTAGCAGAAGTTGGCCAGCAAGTTTTGATGCAACCAAGGCAGGAATCACCTTATACCTAACAACTCTCACTGTTTATTTCATCGTACCGTTCATCATCATTGCATCACTGTATCTAGCCATTGCTTGTAGCCTAAAAGGACAGAAACCGGTACCCGAGCTGCAATCGACCGACTTTGAAAAGACGAGAAGAAAAGAAAACGCAGCGATAATCAAGATGTCGTTTACAATCGTGGCGTGTTTTTTTACTTGCTGGATTCCATTTCATGCTGTCCTTTTATTGGAATTACTTGTGTGGAAAGGAGATATTCCAACTGCTGTAGGGCCCTATCTCGACCTCCTCATTAATAGTACAGTTCTTATTTCTTACTTAAGTTTCTTCACCAATCCAATTATTTGCCTCATCTTCAGCGATAATTATCGACAATACCTGAGGAAAACTGTACCATTCAATCTATTCCGATCGAACAGTAATGGAATCGAATAAAATGTAAAGAAAACCTGATAACGATTATGTCTCGATAATGATCGTATGTACGTATACTATATACACTTTACAGAAGACATTAGGGAAATCTGTAGACACCTATCGTTCAAGTTAGACTGAATAAGAATAATAAAGAAAAAATAGAAGAAATTAAGATGAGAAATTATCTGTTTTAGTGTGGATGGGAGGTGAATAAAAGGGAAAGTTTAGGAGAAGACATAGCAAGAACAAAAGGAAAGGAAGGAAAAAAGGAGAAAAACGTGAGAAAAGAAAACAGCTTGATAGACGATCGGCCATGCATTTGTTCCAAACAACAACAACAACAACAACAACAACAACAACAACAATAACAACAACAACAACAACAGCAACAACAACAATTACGTATCCACAGCCACAACCATTTGTTGCCAACAACAACAACAGCAACAAAAATTACGTATCCACAGCCACGCTACGTAATAATATAAGAAATCAAATGTTTAGGGGAACCGTCTTAAAAACAAAAAAAACAAAAAAACCTAAAGAGCTAAGTTGGATTGCATTTTAATTGAAATTCGAACTTGTATTGGGTCGGAACTGATTTACATAAATGATTTTGTATAAATAGATTATTATAGGTATATGTATATAACATTCGGTATTTATATATATAAAAAATAAATACTGTGACAGATTGACTGATTGCGTGACGTGACCTCTAGATATCATGTAACAGATAGTGAGGAGAACCGATTGAGTAAGGATCAAGCGTAATAAATAAAGAACTGTTTTTGTCGAATTTGAGACCGTTACAACTGGTGGCAGCGGTGGGATACAACCAGAAGAAAATGTCAAGTAAATGTACTAGTGATTCCGAAGTGAAGTTCGGCAGTTTGATAGACTTGAACCCCGAAGAGCTAGAACAAGCATGTAGAGACACGTGGAGAATGTCGACACCGGTAGCTGTCAGGGGACAAAACGAAGAAAAACAAGAAGACTTCACTAAGGACCAGCTCGGAAAGATCTTTCAAGTTGTGGAATCACTAAGTGAGACTGTGAACACACAGAATTTAAGACTAGAAGAGAGATTGAACGACTTAACGAAACGATTGTCAACAGTTGAAGGTAAACAAACCGGCTCAATAACCAAAAGCGTAAATTGTAATCATGAGAATGATGAACTGTTCGACGCTCTCGCTAAAATCGAAGAATTGGCGAAGGCGAAGGATGAAGAACTCGTAAACAGTGGCAATCAAATCACCAAAACAGAAAAAGGGGGCAGTGGCGTAAAGGATCATCATCAAACAAGACCTCGCGTACGCCCCGCTGTGTATGAAGGGACAACATCCTGGGAGGATTACGAGGCCCAGTTTGAATTGGTTGCAGACCTGAATGGGTGGAATAGTGAAGAAAAAGCCGCCTACCTCGCCGTCAGCCTTGCAGGATCAGCACGGACAGTCCTGGGAGACCTAAGTGGTGAAGAAAGACGTAGTTTTCAAAGCCTGACAGCGGCGCTTGCAACACGGTTTGGAACGGAAAATAAAACCGAAATGTTCAGAGTCACCGTAAAGAACCGTCAGCGGGAGAAAGATGAGAGTCTACCTGAGTTGGCACAAGCAATCAGGCGCTTGACCCATCAGGCCTATCCAAGTGCACCAGCAGACTTACGTGATACCCTTGCCCGAGACTACTTCATAGATGCCATAACGGAGACAGACATGCGGTGGAAAATACATCAAGCACGACCAAAATCACTAAACGAAGCCCTAGGCATTGCTGTAGAGCTCGAAGCGTTCATGAGCGCTGAGAAACAACGGCAAAAGACGTCAGCCAGAGCCGCTCAAGTCACATCTACCCTTACCGACAGCGAAAAAACGAAGAAGATAAATGACGATCTGCGAAAAGAGGTAGAGGAGTTAAAGCGTCTGGTTCACGGCCTTAGCTATACACAGCAGGGCCGCCAACGATCAGCTCGAGGAGAGGGATGCTGGACCTGTGGCGATAAGAACCATCGTCGACGTGAATGTCCAAAAAGAGCACAAACCGCTGAGCAGCAAGATAACGGACAGCCATCGGGAAACGACAATCTACCGAGCTCGAGGGCCTGAACTCGGTAGCTCAACAGCCAGTACGGCCCCATAATCCAGCTGTTAAATCGGGAAAAGTAAAGGACTGTAGCGATGGACTTTACATTATGGGCTATGTTGAAGGAGTGCCGGTAAATTTCTTGATTGATACTGGTGCAAATATAACCATAATAAAGTCTGTCGTTATTGAACAGATTCCCCAGAGTGGCCGACCGTTGTTGGAGGATGCAGCAACTACCATGGTATTGGCCAATGGAAGCACCGCACCATTTCAAGGACGTGGCATGTGTAATGTTCGCGTGGGGAACGTTGAAGCACTTCATTCTGTGTGGGTGGCCGACATTGAACCAGAGGGGATACTTGGACTGGATTTCCTGCGGGCCTTCGGTGGAGAGCTCGTTTGCAAAAATGGGTCATGTGAACTCCAATTTGACCTTACAACCGAGTCAAACCAACAACTATGCCGTAGAGTGGTGGTGGAAAGTACAACCGTTATCCCACCAGGAAGTGAACTAATCGTACCGGGGAGGTTCGTTGACCCATGGTCAAGTGGCAGCATGGGCATGCTGGAACCTTCAGTACGATTTGCAAAGACGCAAAGTCTCCTACTCGCAAAAACGCTGGTCAACACGGAAAAGGAAGTCGTTCCCTTAAGGGTGTTGAACGTGACCAACTTACCTTGTACGTTGTACAAAGGAACGGTAGCCGCATCGTGCGAGGACGTCGTTGAAGTCAATTCTCCGTTTCATGAATCGGAGGTGGAACCAGTTCGCTGTGCCACTAGAGAACCAACGAAGTTCACCACGACCGTGCCAAAACACCTTGAAGACATGTTTCAGCAGAGCGGCGACAAGCTTAGTAGTGCCCAACGAGAAAAGCTCAGCACGTTGTTGTGGGAGTATGCTGACGTCTTTGCTTCTTCTCCTAGCGACCTTGGAAGGACAAACCTTGTAGAGCATCGGATCGACACCGGAAATGCCAGGCCAATAAAGCAACCACCTCGCCGCCTACCCATGCACAGGCGAGCAGAGGCAGAGGACCATGTAAAGAAGATGTTGAATGATGGAATCATCGAGCCATCCTCTAGCGCCTGGGCATCACCGATTGTCCTCGTAAAGAAGAAAGATGGGTCTACACGTTTTTGTGTGGATTATCGGAAGCTTAATGAAGTTACTCTCAGAGACTCGTACCCACTACCAATGGCAGATTCTTGTTTCGACGCCCTAACAGGATCACAATGGTTCTCTACGCTGGACCTCTCAAGTGGGTACTGGCAGGTCGCATTAGCACCAGAGGAACGCGAGAAGACCGCTTTTACTACCGGAAGCGGGGGACTGTATCACTTTGCCGTGATGCCCTTTGGATTGGTCAACGCCCCAGCAACATTTGAAAGATTCATCGAGAAAGTCCTGGCTGGGTTACCCTGGGAGGTGTGTCTAGCGTATCTCGACGACATCATCGTACACGCGGATACCTTCGAAGCAGAAACGAAAAGACTGCAGGAGGTCCTGGAACGTATGAGGAACGCTGGAATTAAGCTAAACCCGAAGAAGTGTCGTCTGTTTCAGCAGCAAGTGTCCTTCCTGGGCCACATAGTTAGCGCTGATGGCATCTCCACAGACCCTGAAAAGAACCGCGCCGTAATGGAGTGGCCAGTACCATCTTGCGCGAGTGAACTGCGGAGCTTCCTGGGACTGTGCTCTTATTATCGACGTTTCATTAAGGGTTTTGCCGACATTGCACGCCCTCTTCACCGCTTGACAGAGAGAGAAAGGGAGTTTGTATGGACTTCGGAATGCGACAGCGCCTTCAACCAGCTAAAGACCACACTTTCAACTGCGCCAGTTCTGTCATATCCTACGAGCAAAGACACCTTCATCCTCGACACGGATGCAAGCAACACCGGCCTGGGCGCAGTGCTCTCGCAAGTCCAAGAAGGGGAAGAGAAGGTTATTGCTTACTTCAGTAAGTCCTTATCTAAAGCTGAAAGGAACTATTGTGTCACCCGTAAAGAGCTCCTTGCAATTGTGAATGCAGTAAAAAGATTTCACCATTACCTTTATGGTAGACCGTTCCTCGTTCGGACAGATCATGGCGCCTTGAAGTGGCTGATGAACTTCAAGAACCCAGAGGGCCAATTAGCACGATGGCTTGAGTTCTTAGGGACATATGACCTTACCGTCGAACATCGGAGCGGGGTAAAGCATGCAAATGCAGACGCCCTATCAAGGAGACCCTGTGAGCACTGTAACCACTGCGAGAAGGCTGAACAGAAGGAGCAAGTCTACCAAGGTACCCCAGCAGACGAATGTAGTAAGGTGTAAGCAAATGCACGAGGATTGAGACTGGCAGAGATGCGGAAAGGAACCGAGACAAAGGTACCAGACTCCTGGGTTCTAAGGTGGTCCAACGAAGAGCTAAGACAAGAGCAACTACGAGACCCCGACATTAGTCCACTCATACACTGGAAAGAGGCAACAGAGGAGAGGGCAACAGCGTGGGCCAAAGTGTCTGCAGAGAGCGGTGCTGTGAAAGCCTACTGGAGCCAGTGGGAGAGACTACAACTTCGTGGAGGCGTCCTGTACAGAAGGTGGGAAACAGACGCAGGCGGAGACATTCAGTGGCAGTTTGTAGTTCCAAAGACGTTGAGGTCAGAAGTCCTACGTGCCACACATGATGCCAAAACAGCTGGACACCTGGGGGTCTTTTAAACAATCGGGCGAGTCCGACAGCGATTCCACTGGCATCGGTGCTCACAGTTTGTCAGAGACTGGTGCCGGAAGTGTGACCTCTGTGCAGCGAGGAAGAGACCACAGAAGACTCCTCGTGCTGCTATGAGAAACTACAATGTCGGGGCACCAATGGAGAGAATAGCCCTAGATGTCTTGGGCCCCCTTCCAGAGTCAGACAACGCAAACAAGTACGTGCTTGTGGTAGCAGACTATTTCACAAAGTGGACGGAAGCCTATGCAATTCCTAACCAAGAAGCTGTGACAGTTGCAACTAAGGTGGCTGACGAGTTTGTGGCCAGGTTTGGTGTACCCTTACAGATACACTCTGACCAAGGCCGAAACTTTGAGTCCGCAGTTTTTAAAGAAATGTGCACTCTACTTGGAATCGAGAAAACGAGGACTACGCCTCTGCACCCTCAATCGGATGGGATGGTTGAACGCTACAATCGAACTCTGGAGTCTATGATGGCGAAGTTTACAGCAGAAAACCAACGTGACTGGGATGTGCACCTCCCCCTGTTAATGATGTCATACAGAACAGCGGTGCATGAAACGACAGGTTGCACCCCCAGTATGATGATGCTTGGGAGAGAGGCCGCAATACCTTTGGACCTGCTTATAGGCCAACCTCCAGACAGCGGTAGTAGGACTGTCGACAAGTCTGAGTATGTGGAGAAACTACAGCAGAGAATGGAGACCGTCCATAAATTTGCGCGGCAACACTTAAAGCATGAGACTGAGCGCCAAAAGCGCTACTATGACCATCGGGGTGTACTTTGCAACCATTTTAATCGAGGAGATGCAGTCTGGCTACATAATCCAAAAAGAAAGAAAGGACGGTCCCCGAAACTACAAAATAATGTCTATGAGGGACCTTTCCTCATTATCAGCCGGCTGGACGATGTAACTTATCGCATCCAGAAGGGAGCTAAAACAAAACCGAAGATTGTGCATCATAACCGCCTCAAACTATACGAGGGTACCAATGTCCCCACATGGCTGGATGATCCGCCTACTGGAAAAACCACAGTTAGCACCAAGAATGGCAAGGTTGGAGAGGAACCTCTAGCCGAAAAAGTAGAGAGTGACCCAGCTCAGGAAAGCGTCAGCAGGCGACCAAGAAACAGAAAAGCCCCTGCTTGGCTTAAGGACTATGACACTAACTAGAGATTGATTCTTGTAAATAGCTAATATAATTTCATGTTACAGTTATTAGGACGTGAGGGCACGTCCTTTCATTAAGAGGGGGGGGGGGGTAGTGTGACAGATTGACTGATTGCGTGACGTGACCTCTAGATATCATGTAACGGAGGAGGGAGGAGAACCGATTGAGTAAGGATCAAGCGTAATAAATAAAGAACTGTTTTTGTCGAATTTGAGACCGTTACAATAGTTCACCTTGCTTGACTTGAAGGATCCAACGTGAAGCTCGCCTCTGTATCCTTTCAGCTTTCTGTTTTAGGTTTTGATGACTAGGGGACCACACTTCAGTAGCGTAACACATCTGAGACTTAACTAGCGAGAGATATAGTGTTCTTCTTACTTTCACATCAGTCAACATAGGACAATAGAAATGGACAATAGACAATGGAAATAGAGGCAAGGCCAAGAACGATAAAATTAGTTTCAACAAGCTTTCGAACACAACAACAACAAAAACAACAGTATGACAGGTTTCATAATTATATATCCTGTCAGTTGTTAAACCAATTTCTAGCCGTTAAACCAATTTCCCAACGTCACATCATTTATGATATGTTGATAACTGACGCCGATATTTTAAAGAATTACCGTAAAACGTAAAAACATTTATTAGAAGAACAACACTAAAGATTAACGTCTGCCTTGTAGTATAAAATCTGTTTTGCATATCAAGCGGCTGTATATCAGGTATTACGCGACACTTTTCTATGCATGCATTTCATACTCCCAGTGATTTTCGTAGTCTATTAATAAGTTTGGCAAGGGACTTTTGTGACGTAGATTTCTTATGACAATTTTGTTATGGCTAGTTGTTGGACCTCGCAGGGGTAGGACCCAACTGCACAAAAATGTGCTAGCCTAGGCAAGGTTATCCTAGATTTTATATTTTATCTCAGTTCTGATTTGTAGATTCGGAATAGTCCAAGCCTTTACCAAATGGTTTTGTAGGTTTAGCACGTTAATGTGAGAAAGAATCTTAGTATATACTCCAGTTTTTACATTGTGACGGAGTTACATGGTGTGATTGAAATCCAAGCAAAATTGGCATTTAGAAAGTAGAGTCCATAGTGCAAATGAGACTCTATGGTCAAGGTTGTTGCAAGAAGGTTTTATTGGCCGATCCAGATCTGGAAGATTCTGGTGTACACGTTGATTGGATATGCCTGACAGTGTAACGTGAGTCTTGTTTGGATTATGGCTCTACCTGTTACTAGAAATACTTGTGTAACTAGTCTTAAGCAATGCTTATGAGAGTGCTGTCCAAAAGGATTTTAAAGGGAGGCAGTGGCTCTTTGTGTGATGCTTAGCATTTCAGCTAAAATTGTAAAAAAATCCCAGTTAGACAACAAATGATAAAGTAAAAACAATATGCCACCAACTGAGGTGCTCTGGGTATGAGGATTGTCTTTTATTTGATATTGATCAGTTGATTGTTAGAATAGTACTCACCTCACGTTGCTCGTGACTACTGACTCTTAATTACAATTTAGAAAGTAGATATGTCTTTAAATGGTAATACTTACCAAAGATAAACGGCCTTTTTAGCTACAGAGGTTATATATAACCTGAAACTTCAGACACAGGGCCCCCTAATCAATCATAAATGTTTTCAGTAGTCTTTTGCGCGCGCGCATATATGGGATATTCTTTTTGGATTGGGATTCCTGTGATGCTTCATCGTGCGCAAGCTTCGTGGTGTCCGTCATTAGTGGCGCCCTGCTACTGTAATCTGCAATATTATTAACTTATCGCTTGAAAATGGCTATGTTTCCTCCTCTTTGAAGTGTTGCTGTTTTAAAACGCTTCTCAAGAAATCATCCCTTAATCACGAGGTCCTTGCTAATTATCGTCCCATTTCAAATCTGAAAGCTGTTTCCAAGATGATTGAAAAGATTGTTGCTGTACAACTTAACACCTACCTGTCAATACAGGATCTCCATGAACCCTTTCAATCTGCCTATAAATGTCTCCCACAGCTGTGAAAACTGCTCTTGTACGTGTTCAAAATGATATCCTTCATGCAATAGATAATCGAAATTGTGTTGTACTTCTACTCCTTGATCTGTCAGCTGCCTTTGACAACTGTTGATCATGGTATCTTGTTGAATCGACTTAAATCTAAATTTGGTATACGTGGTAATGCAGCTCAAGTGGTTTTGAGTCTTATCTTTCTGACCGTTCTCAGTATGTGCCTTGGATGGTGGTTCGTCTGATTCTGCTAAATTGGAGTGTGGTGTTCCCCAGGGATCTGTCCTTGGACCTATACTGTATCTTCTGTACACCTCTCCTGTGGCTGATAATTATTCTACGAAATCATAATATGTCATTCCATCTATATGCCGACGACACCCAACTCTACATACCCTTTACATGTAATGACGATGCTGCTATGGACCAAACAATGGCTATGATTGAGAACTGCTTATCTGATATTGATCAGTGGATGACGATAAATAAACTAAAACTGAACAAAGATAAAACTGAATTCCTTTTGCTATTTTCCAAGCATAATCCTCAAAAATCTCTTCCTACTTTGAATTTTGGTAATGATCAAATAAACCCTCTGAATCAGCTAGGAACATTGGTGTCATCTTTGACTCTACCTTTGTCGATGGTTCCACATGTCAATTCTGTTTGCAAGGTCTGCGTTCTACCATCTTCGGAACATTGCCAAAATTAGAAAGTACCTGTCTACCAAAACTGCTGAACACCTATCCATGCTTTTGTCACATCCAAGATTGATCAATATAATTGTCTTCTATATATATGGTCTTCCCAGTCATCTCATCTCTAAACTTCAATCAGTACAAAATGCTGCAGCTCGCCTCATTACGTACACTCACAAATATGATCACATTTCTCCTTGTTCTGATCACATTACACTGGCTTCCTGTTGCTGACCGTATCAAATTCAAGATTCTTCTTATCACAATATATTAAATCACTCCTTATCACTCTACCGACATTTCCTGAAATGATTTCTCGTTATCATACACCAAGACGTCTACGTTCTTCTTCTTCTCTTCTTCTTGAACATAAAAAGTATCATCTAAAATCTTATGGCTATCGTTCTTTCTCGGTATCTGCACCTGAGCTCTGGAATGCTCGTCCATCGTCTATCAGGAACAGTGATAGCTTGTCTTAGTTTGAAGACATCTTTACAAACTCACTTATTTAAAATAGCCTTTAATCTGTAATTTCTGTTTTTGTATCTACTGCAGAATGCAGTAGATACTATGTCATCGTGTTGAAAATGGATATACTTTATGCTTCCTCAAATTATGAGATCACTGTATTCACCAGAACATGTATGAGTTCTGACACGAAGTTCTATGCTTGTAAACAATAGACAAGTGTTAACAATAGAAAAGTCGGAATATTTCGGAAAATACACGGCAACAAACAAGTAAAGGCGAAATGACATACGAATCGACGACCAAATGTCTTTCGGAATCACGGACAGGTAACTGACAAGCACGAAGTTCCATGTGACTGACGACTAGACTGTTGACAAGTTTGACAGGAATTACCAAAGTGAAGTTAGCCTGAGATTCGCAGCCTTAGATTCAATATTGCCTGAGATTCACATTCATTTCCGGAGGGGGTCAACCAGGTCAATTCTTAAAAGCTTTATTACGTCAACTTAAACCTTAAATGCTGATTTAAGCGATAAATCAGCCTTAAATTCGCTTTTATACCAATGGATAGTATTTCATTTACAGCTCAGCTTAGATTCGCGGGTAGACAATGTAAATGTATTTATTTTCAATCCTAGCCTTAGATTCGCGTGTATAAATGTCAAAGTATTTCTTTGCAATCCCAGCCTTAGATTCGCGTATATAAAAGTGTTTCTTTTTAATCCTAGCCTTAGATTCGCGGCTCAGTCAATGCAAAAGTATTTCACTGACATCCCAGCCTTAGATTCGCGGATCAGTCAATGCAAAAGTATTTCACTGACATCGCAGCCTTAGATTCGCTGGTAGACAATGTAAATGTATTTATTTGGTCAATGCAAAAGTATTTCACTGACATCCCAGCCTTAGATTCGCGGCTAGACAATGTAAATGTATTTATTTTCAATCCCAGCCTTAGATTCGCGGATCAGTCAATGCAAAAGTATTTCACAGACATCCCAGCCTTAGATTCGCGTGTATAAATGTCAAAGTATTTCTTTGCAATCCAAGCCTTAGATTTGCGTATATAAAAGTGAAAAGAAAAGTGAAAAGAAATACTTTGACATTTTATACACGCGAATCTAAGGCTGGGATGTCAGTGAAATACTTTTGCATTGACTGAGCCGCGAATCTAAGGCTGGGATGGAAGTGCAATACTTATACATTTTATAGACGCGAATCTAAGGCTGGGGTGGTGTGAAATACTTTGACATTTTATACACGCGAATCTAAGGCTGGGATGTCAGTGAAATACTTTTGCATTGACTGAGCCGCGAATCTAAGGCTTGGGTGGAAGTGCAATACTTATACTGTTCGGGCCCTTACCTTCTAGAAAATGAGTTAGCCTCTGCTTGTATCCATGCACGCAGTGATTATTGATGTCTTCTTGACTAACTGAAGTTTTTAGAACTTTACAAGTATTTTATATACAATTTACATACATAGAACAAAGAACCCAATATTAGTGGTTAATTACATAAAAAAGATTACGGTTCATTAGTTGTCCTATTGATATCGTGAAGGCCTTCTAATGGGCCTTCCGAATTTAGAACGGGCTGGAACATCCTCCCCCTTCAATGGCGAAGAGCCATTCCTTCTCTTGTTGGGATTGGATTTTGTACTTGAATACTGTGGAATTTGGACAGCGGAACTTGGACGCTGTGAAACTTTGTACTCTTCCAATAAATGAAGACGTTGAACTGGTCTGTTCACCAGTCCTCGTTTCGTCTGAATTCTGACTGTTCTGATTAGACCATCTGTTCCTGGAAATGTTTGAACAACCTTTCCCAGCCTCCAATTTCCTCTAGTGACGTTGTCATCGGTGATCAATACAACATCGTTTTCTTTGAGTGGTGTAATCTCTTGTGTCCACTTCTTTCGTACGGTTAGACTTGGCAAGTATTCGCGCATCCAACGGTCCCAAAAATGATTCTGTAGCTGCTGCTGATAATAATAACGTTCATTAAGTGGGACTTCTCGTAATTGTATGTCTGGTACGCTGCCAAGATCTCTACCTATTGCAAGCAGTGCTGGCGTTATTACTCTGCCATCTCTGATGTCATCACCAATGAAAGTCAGAGGTCTGGAGTTGATTGTGGCTTCAATGCTTGTCAGTACTGTATACATTTCGGTGTAGGTCAATAGAGCCTTTCCTAGTACTCGTCTTAGAGGCTCTTTAATCTGGCGGCATACTCGCTCCCAGTGTCCAGCTCGGTGGCTTGCCCTTTCAGTGATAAACTTCCAGGTAACATCATCATTTGCCAGTCTGCTTGCTACCTCTTTAGGGTTGATATCGGCTAGCTTTGACTTCTGTTTTGATATTTTAAATACTCTGGCTGCCTTATGAAACGTTGTCTGGTTATCGGAACGAATAACCTTAGGAACTCCACGACGACTGGCCATGCGTTTATATGCTTGTAAAAATTCTTCTGTTGACATATTGTTTGTGAGTTCCAGATGAACAGCTCGCGTGTCTTCGCAAACAAATATGCATATATAAGCTTTGGCGAGAGTTGTTTCTCCTTTTACTTTGAGGTATAAAGGACCAGTGAAATCAAGGCCAATGTTGGTAAATGGTGGCACGATCTGCACTCTCTCAAGAGGGAGAGGCGCCATCTTTTGCTGTGTCGGTATAGTTCTCCAATGCTTGCAGATTAGACACTTGCGCAGTATTCGTTTCACTTCTCGTCTTCCTTGAAGCGGCCAAAATCTCTGACGAATAATTCCCAGTGTTGTTTCAGGTCCTGCATGGTTGGCCTTACAATGAAAGTGTAATACTAACT
>JALIZF010000661.1:0-51824 GCA_029948255.1 Telmatactis stephensoni | reverse complement strand
ATATATCTTTATGAATTAGTAATTCTGATTGGCTATATACTTCGAAAAGTTGCTGTTGCGTTGCACGACCTTCCGCGATGATACACTCTGCAACAAGGCCCGGCTGTTCGAAAGTGGATTTTAGCGCTATACCAGGATTAACTGCGAATGCTTTCCTTAGAGTTAACCCAGGATTAGCGCTAATCGGTTTTCGAACAACCTGGCCCAGACGCACATTGCTTAAAAAATTGCAGGAAAAAGTTCGAAGTTTTGAACTTTCTGAAATATGCTATTATATATACTATTTTATAATATTCTAAATATACTACTATATACATTACTAAAGACACTAATGAACTAGTTCAGAACTTGATTAACTGATACTAATTAACTCTAAATAATCACTTTTCGTCACACCTATGGGCTAGGGAAGCCCTATCCCCTAGGGGCACCCTCCTTTGCATGTGAAACGAACTGTGTAAAGCAAAGGAGAAGGGGCGCCCTACCACCTAAGGTAACCCTATACTACAAGTCAGGTCAATTCCGCACGGGATCTAGACTTTTGGGAATAAAGTCGACAGTAGTTCTCTGAATCCAATTGCTTCTGAGTCTGAATCCCGTGTGGAATTTTGCAACAGATAATAAGGTGTTGTTTTGAATAAATTAACAAACCGTGAGGGTTTTACCTTGGCCGCCCGAACGTCGACTTGATGTACTTGCTTACTTTTGAAGCTTACTGATATACCTAGTGCAGCAAAGACAAAGACACTTGGCAACAGGTATTTTGACATCTTGTTCTATCCCATACCCTGAAAATTTCACAAAACAATTCGACAGAATTTGTAGAAGTCGAAGGAATACAAATTCGCAACGTTCACCTCGTGGTCACAAAAATTACTCTCTAAGTTTGCTTGAGGATAACATTGGCGTTTAGCTTCTCATGTCTCTATATTTTGTTCACAAGTTACAACTGGCATTTGTCTTTCTTATAGCAGATACGGTTCTCGCTGTTTTTGAAATTTTGTTGAGATTTTGGCGGTATTTTGACTACATAATTTGCGTCGTAACAGGCAGCGCAAATTTTGTATCGCAACTTATAAGGATTAAATTGGCGCGATACATGTTGTATGCAGTCCTGTTGCCTTCATACTGGATTAATGAAATAGAAAAATAAATCACCTTAGAATTTGGGATTTATGACCAATTCGCAGAAAAATCATCATCGGTACAAATTTCAAGGCTTGTAGACAAATGCCTGCAAATTTCTCTGAAACCGGACAAGGTTTTGATGTAAAAAGACGTAATTATGTCTGACAAACAAATCAATAGGTACGGGCCACCTTAAATGATGGTTCGCTATGGTATGATGGAGACTGAAAATGGCCTCCCGACCACTATTTTTGATCGGAAGACAAAGAAACAAACTTGAATCCAAACGAATTGACTGAGTTGTTGTTGTTATTGTTTTTGTTATGGTTGTGGTTGAGTTGTTAAATCAAAATCTATATTCGAGTAAAAGGTATTTCTTTTTAATTTAAAAAGTACAATTCTGAAAAACGCTTTCAAGTGAATACTTTTAAGTGAAGTAAAAACTCAACGAACATATCTGGTGGCGTAGTGGTAAGTGAAAGGGTTAGGGTTAGGGACAAGGGTTCAAGTCCCATTCAATATTATAGAAATCTTTAACCCGTCTTTTCACGAAGTTTACAAAATAAGAATACCGGTAAAAATACCAACACTGAAATCGTGTAATACTGAAACTTGGAAAATAGCACTATATATAGAAAAAATGTAAAACTAATATCTTTCCACATTTTTGGAGGGGAAATGTTTTTAATTTTCAAACATATCCTAACTTATAACCGGACAATGCCAAAAAAAAATCATTAAAGTCGATGTTTATGTGCGGAAAATACGGAGAATTATTTCATAGTCAATTCAGATTAGTTATCATAGTTTTTTTTTTTTTTTGCAGGAGATTATGTTCAAAATTTTTACTTACGAATTAATCTTCTCTTGTTTGTATTCAATACGAAAAGTTTGTCTTTTGACTGAGTTCAAAAAATACGGGGCAGAGGAACTCGATGGCGCGCTTTACCGGTTTGCCTTCAGTTCCGGATCTTTACACAGATACAACGCTGCCTTGCGACAGAGAATTACGCGCCCTGTATATTACTTGAACGATAAGTGATACTGTCGATGCTGATTGTATTCCAGCTCCACATCAGTTCCTATATTCCTTTTCCGTTTTTCGGCTTGTTTTCGAAGCTTTTCAATTTGGAACAGGTCTGCTCGCAACTACGTCTTCTGTTTGTTAAAAATTAACATAATCAAGAACTCTCTATTTCATGATCAGTAAGATTTATTCTGCAGACTTCAAAGCCACAAACATATTTAGAAGGCTGAACATATTTATGCCTGCGAGCGTTATATTTCTATTCTAATTATATAGCTGCTTCTAAATCACATATTGCCAACAGATAGATTTTTCTTTAATTTTGGTTGACTGTCCAATTTTTCTTAAATTGGACACTTGAAATTGGACAGTTTACCAAAAAATAGAGATAAGTGCTCATAATATTGGATTTAGAGGCAGCTATATAATTAATAAGTAACAGGAATCCATGCTTGTCCAATTTGAAAATAATTGGACGAAGAAAATTCCGAGGACTGCCAAAATTGGACGAGGCCGCAGGCCGAGTCCAATTTGGCAGTCAGAGGAATTTTTTGAGTTCAATTATTTTCAAATTGGACAGCATGGAGTCCTATTACATATACGAAGCGTTGAATCTCTTCTAATGTCTCTGCACAGGGCCCGTTCACATGAGAGAGGGTGTCCCTATGTAGTAGCGTTAGGATGCCCCTTCTCCTTTGTTTTACGCAGTTCGTTTCACATGCAAAGAAGCGTGCCCCTAGCCCTTAGGCTTTTTTCAGCCACAATGTTATTCTAATAAAGAAGTGTTATTTGAAACACTCGTGCTTTTTAACCAATACAATGCAGATTAAATTCTAATACATATCTTGCACAGGACTAAAAACCGACGTTAGAAGGACCAACGTGTATTTCAGCAAAAAGCACGATTTTCTTGACCTATTAAACTCTAATGCATACCACTGGACTCAACAACGACGTTATGAGGACCATCGTCTATTTCAGCAAAAAGCACGAGTTTCTTGACCTATTAAACTCTAATGCATAACAACGGACTCAACACCGACGTTACGAGGACCACCGTTTATTTCAGCAAATAGCCTGACTGTCCTAACTAACAAATGTCTAATACATACCACTAGACTCAACAACGACGTTACGAGGACTACCGTGTATTTCAGCAAATGGCATGAGTTTCTTGACAAACTAAACTCTAATGCATACCACTAATGGATTCAACACCAACGTTACGAGGACGACCGTGTATTTCAGCAAATAGTATGAGTTTCTTGACCTATTAAACTCTAATCCATAAAAGTGATCTCAACACCGACTTTACGAGGACTACCGTGTATTTCAGCAAATAGCATGCGTTTCTTGACTAACTACACTCTAATTAACACCACTGAACGAAACACCAACGTTACGAGGACCACCGTGTATTTCAGCAAATGTAATGAACATACTGAGAAACTAAACTCTAATGCATACCACTGGATTCAACACCGACGTTACGAGGACCACTGCGGTGTATTTCAGGATATGGCCTGAGTTTCCCGACTGACCTGACAAACAAAAGTCTAATTCAGATCTAATACATCAAACCACTGGACTCAACACCGACTTTACGAGGACCACCATGTATTTCAGCAAATAGCATGGGTTTCCTGACTAACAAAAGTCTAATACACACCACTAAACGAAACACCGTCGTTACGAGGACCACCGTGTATTTCGGCAAATGCGCTGAGTTTATTGACTAGCTACACTTTAATGCATACCACTGGACTCAACACCGACGTTACGAGGACCACGGTATATGTCAGCAAATAGCATGGGTTTTCTGACTAATTAAAGACTAATACAATCCACTGCACTCAATACCGGCGTTACGACGACCACCGTGTATTACGGCAAATGGGCTGACTGTCCTGACTACAAAAGTCTAATACACACCACTGAACGAAACACCGACGTTAAGAGGACCAACGTGTATTTCGGGAAATGTGCCGAGTTGCTTCACTAACTGCACTTTAATGTATTCTACTGGACTCAACACTGACGTTACGAGGATCACCGCCGTGTATTACGGCAAATGGCCTGACTGTCCTGACTAACAAAAGTCTAATACACACCACTGAACGAAACACCGACGTTACGAGGACCAACCTGTATTTCAGCAAATGTAATGATCTGCTTACAAACTAAACTCTAATGCATACCACTGACTCAACACCGCTACGAGGACCACCGTGTATTTCAGCAAATGGCTGAGTTTCCTGACTAACAAAAGTCTAATACACACCACTGAACGAAACACCGACGTTACGAGGACCACCGTGTATTTCAGCAAATGGGCTGAGTTTCCTGACTAACAAAGTCTAATACACACCACTGAACGAACACCGACGTTACGAGGACCACCGTGTATTTCAGCAAATGGGCTGAGTTTCCTGACTAACAAAAGTCTAATACACACCACTGAACGAAACACCGACGTTACGAGGACCACCGTGTATTTCAGCAAATGGGCTGAGTTTCCTGACTAACAAAAGTCTAATACACACCACTGAACGAAACACCGACGTTACGAGGACCACCGTGTATTTCAGCAAATGGGCTGAGTTTCCTGACTAACAAAAGTCTAATACACACCACTGAACGAAACACCGACGTTACGAGGACCACCGTGTATTTCAGCAAATGGGCTGAGTTTCCTGACTAACAAAGTCTAATACACACCACTGAACGAAACACCGACGTTACGAGGACCACCGTGTATTTCAGCAAATGGGCTGAGTTTCCTGACTAACAAAAGTCTAATACACACCACTGAACGAAACACCGACGTTACGAGGACCACCGTGTATTTCAGCAAATGGGCTGAGTTTCCTGACTAACAAAAGTCTAATACACACCACTGAACGAAACACCGACGTTACGAGGACCACC
Source organism: Telmatactis stephensoni (assembly GCA_029948255.1). NCBI lineage: Eukaryota > Metazoa > Cnidaria > Anthozoa > Actiniaria > Isophelliidae > Telmatactis > Telmatactis stephensoni. The sequence goes on along the minus strand of JALIZF010000661.1, from coordinate 46,741 downwards.
GTGTATTTCAGCAAATGCGCTGAGTTTCCTGACTAACAACAAAGTCTAATACCACCACTGAACGAAACACCGACGTTACGAGGACCACCGTGTATTTCAGCAAATGTAATGATCTTACTGACAAAAAAACTCTAATGCATACCAGTGGACTCAACATCGACGTAGCGAGGATCACCGAGCATTTCAACAAATAGCATGACTGTCCCTACTAACAAAAGTCTAATACATACCACTGGACTCAACACCGACGTTACAAGGACCACCGTGTATTTCAGAAAATGGGCTGAGTTTCCTGACTAACAAAAGTCTAATACACCACTGAACAAACACCGACGTTAAGAGAACCACCGTATAGTTCAGCAAATAAAATGAGTTTTCTGACTAATTACAGTCTAATACAATCCACTGCACTCATACCGTCGTTACGAGGACCACCGTGTATTCCAGCAAATGGGCTTAGTTTCCTGACTAAAAAAAGTCCAGTACACACCACTGAACGAAACACCGTCGTTACGAGGACCACCGTGTATTTCGGCAGATGCGCTGAGTTTCCTGAATAACAAAAGTCTAATACACACCACTAAACGAAATACCGAATTTACGAGGAGCACCGTGTATTTCGGCAAATACGCTGAGTTTATTGACTAGCTACACTTTAATGCATACCACTAGACTTAACAACAACGTTAGGAGGACCACCGTATAGTTCAGCAACTCAAGGTGTTAAGGCTTGGCATTTTTCAATTTCTCAAAAATTTAGCTTTTCTAAATATTTTTGTGTGGTTTGAACGTCTGATGTTCAAATTAAGCATGAAGGTAATAGTAGGGATCCTTAAGATATGAAATGCTAAATCAATGGTAAAGGATGGTCACGTGACCGGAAATTGATTAAATAAGAAAATTTGCAAATGGGCTGGCGAAGTTTTTACTTTTCAAAAACATTTTCAATTAGAACTATTAAGCTAGTCAGGTTAAACAAGAATCAGTCCGGAATGGTCGACTTTTTCTTATTTCAAGGAAGATAATGAACAAAGTTTTGTTTAATACCTTGGTCACGTGACCTATTTTGTAAAATATTTTGCCAGGAAAATGAGAAGTCATCTATTCCGGACAGAAACCTGCTTAATGGCTCCTAAGAAACACGTTTATAAAGAAATATATTTTATTGAAGTAAAACCCATCGGCCCATTTGAATTTATCGATTTTTACATTTCTGAGGTCACGTGACCACTCAAAAATGTAATTATTATACTTGAAATACGGAGACCCCTAAGATACACCCAGGTACCAAATCTCACTTTTCTAGGTAAATTTTAGCAGAGTTATGCCAGAAACTGCAATTATGGAAAAATCCAAGCCTTAACACCCTTGAGAAATAGCATGAGTTTTCTGACTAATTAAAGGCTAACACAATCCACTGCACTCAATACCGCCGTTACGACGACCACCGTGTATTACGGCAAATGGTCTGACTGTCCTGACTAACAAAATTCTAATACACACCACTGAACAAAACACCGACGTTACGAGGACCACCGTGTATTTTAGCAAATGGGCTGAGTTTCCTGATTAAGAAAAGTCTAATACACACCACTGAACGAAACACCGACGTAACGAGGACCACCGTGTATTTCAGCAAATTCGCTGAGTTTCCTGACTAACAAAAGTCTAATACACACCACTGAACGAAACACCGACGTTACGAGGACCACCGTGTATTTCAGCAAATGGGCTGAGTTTCCTGACTAACAAAAGTCTAATACACACCACTGAACGAAACACCGACGTTACGAGGACCACCGTGTATTTCAGCAAATGGGCTGAGTTTCCTGACTAACAAAAGTCTAATACACACCACTGAACGAAACACCGACGTTATGAGGATCACCGTGTATTTCGGCAAATGGGCTGAGTTTCCTGACTAACCAAAAGTCTAATACACACCACTGAACGAAATACCGACGTTACGAGGACCAACGTGTATTTCGGCAAACGGGCTGAGTTTCATGATTAACCAAAAGTCTAATACCCACCACTGAACGAAACACCGACGTTACGAGGACCACCGTGTATTTCGGCAAATGGGCTGAGTTTCCTGACTAACCAAAACTCTAATACACACCACTGAAGGAAACACTGACGTTACGAGGACCACCATATAGTTCAGCAAATAGCATGAGCTTTCTGACTAATTAAAGTCTAATACAATCCACTGAACGTAACACCGATCTTACGAGGACCACCGTGTATTTCAGCAAATGCGCTGAGTTTCCTGACTAACAAAAGTCTAATACGCACCACTGGACTCAACACCGACGTTACGAGGACCACCGGGTATTTCAGCAAACGGGCTGACTTTTCTGACTAACTAAAGTCTTATACATACATTTGGACTCAACACTGACCGACGTTATCAGGACCAACGTGTTTTTCAGCAAATGGGCAGAGTTTCCTGATTAACTACACTCTAATACATACCACTGGACTCAACGCCGACGTTACGAGGACCACCGTGTATTTCAGCAAATGTAATGATCTTACTGACAAAAAAACTCTAATGCATACCAGTGGACTCAACATCGACGTAGCGAGGATCACCGAGCATTTCAACAAATAGCCTGACTGTCCCGACTAACAAAAGTCTAACACATACCACTGGACTCAACACCGACGATACAAGGACCACCGTGTATTTAAGCAAATGGGCTGTGTTTCCTGACTAACTACACTCTAATGCATACCACTGGACTCAACACCGACGTCACGAGTGCTACCGTGTATTCCAGCAAATATAATGATCTTACTTACAAATTAAACTCTAATTCATACCACTGTGCTAAAAACCGACCACAAGAGGACCACCGTATATATTTCAGCAAATAGCATGAGTTTTCCTGACTAAAGTCTTATACATACCAATAGACTCAACACCGACGTTACGAGGACTACCGTGTTTTCAGCAAAGTAATGATCTTACTGACAAAAAAAACTCTAATGCATACCAATGGACTCAACATCGACGTAACGAGATCACCGAGCATTTCAGCAAATAGCCTGACTGTCCCGACTACAATAGTCTAATACATACACTGGCTCAACACCGACGTTACGAGGACCACCGTGTATTTCAGCAAATGTAATGATCTTACTGAGAAACTAAACTCTAATGCATACCACTGGATTCAACAACGACGTTACGAGGACCACCGTATATTTCAGCAAATAGCACGAGCTTCCTTACTAAGTGTAATACATACCACTGGACTCAACACCGACGTTACGAGGACTACGGTGTTTTTCAACAAATTAATGGGCTGAGTTTTCCTGAAAACTACACTCTAATGCATACCACTGAACTCAACACCGACGTCACGAGAACCACCGTGTATTTCAGCAAATGTAATGATCTTACTTTCAAACTAAACTCTAATTCATACCACTGTACTCAACACCGACGTTACGATGACCACCGTATATTTCAGCAAATGGCACGAGTTTCCTACTAAGTGTATACATAGCACTGGACTCAACACCAACGTTACGAGGACAACCGTGTATTTAAGCAAATGGGGTGTGTTTCCTGACTAACTAAACTCTAATACATACCACTAGACTCAACACCGACTTATCAGGACCACACCGTATATTTCAGCAAATAGCATGAGTTTCCTGACTAAAGTCTTATAGATACCACTGGACTCAACACCGACATACGACGACCAACGTATATTTCACAAATAGCATGAATTTCCTGATTAAAGTCTAGTACATACCACTAGACTCAACACCGACGTTAGGAGGACCACCCTATATTTCACAAATAGCATGAGTTTCCTGACTAAAGTCTCGTACATACCACTAGACTCAAACCGACGTTACGAGGACACCGTATATTCACAAAAAGCATGAGTTTCCTGACTAAAGTCTAGTACATACCACTAGACTCAATACCGACGTTACGAGGACCACCGTGTATTTCAGCAATAGCATGAGTTTCCTGACTAAAGCCTAATACATACCACTGTACTCACTGTACGCAGCCAAGCAAATTGGCTGCGTTTCCTGACTAACTAAACTCTAATGCATACCACTGAACTCAACACCGACGTAACGAGAACAACCGTGTATTTCAGCAAATGTAATGATCTTACTTTCAAACTAAACTCTAATTCATACCACTGTACTCACACCGACGTTACGAGGACCAGGGTATGATCAGCAAGGTACCAATAGTTCATAGGAAGTAAAAACACACTGTGTGGACTCTACACCGACGTTACGAGGACCGGGATATGATCAGAAAGTACTAAGAGTTTATAGGAAGTAAAAACACACTGTGTGACTGTACACCGACGTTACGAGGACCAGGGTATGATCAGCAAGTACCAATAGTTCATAGGAAGTAAAAACACACTGTGTGACTCTACACCGACGTTACGAGGACCGGGATATGATCAGAAAGTACTAAGAGTTTATAGGAAGTAAAAACACACTGTGTGACTGTACACCGACGTTACGAGGACCAGGGTATGATCAGCAAGTACCAATAGTTCATAGGAAGTAAAAACACACTGTGTGACTCTACACCGACGTTACGAGGACCGGGATATGATCAGAAAGTACTAAGAGTTTATAGGAAGTAAAAACACACTGTGTGACTGTACACCGACGTTACGAGGACCAGGGTATGATCAGCAAGTACCAATAGTTCATAGGAAGTAAAAACACACTGTGTGACTCTACACCGACGTTACGAGGACCGGGATATGATCAGAAAGTACTAAGAGTTTATAAGGAAGTAAAAACACACTGTGTGACTGTACACCGACGTTACGAGGACCAGGGTATGATCAGCAAGTACCAATAGTTCATAGGAAGTAAAAACACACTGTGTGACTCTACACCGACGTTACGAGGACCGGGATATGATCAGAAAGTACTAAGAGTTTATAAGACGTAAAAACACACTGTGTGACTGTACACCGACGTTACGAGGACCAGGGTATGATCAGCAAGTACAATAGTTCATAGGAAGTAAAAACACACTGTGTGACTCTACACCGGACGTTACGAGGAACGGGATATGATCAGAAAGTACTAAGAGTTATAAGACGTAAAAACACACTGTGTGACTGTACACCGACGTTTACGAGGACCAGGGTATTGATCAGCAAGTACCAATAGTTCATAGGAAGTAAAACACACTGTGTGACTCTACACCGACGTTACGAGGACTACCGTGTTTTCAACAAATGGGCTGAGTTTCCTGAATAACTAAACTCTAATGCATACCACTGGACTCAACACCGACGTTACGAGGACCACCGTGTATTTCAGCAAATGTAATGATCTTGCTGACAAAAAAAAAATTAATGCATACCAATGGACTCAACATCGACGTAGCGAGGATCACCGAGCATTTCAACAAATAGCATGACTGTCCCTACTAACAAAAGTCTAAATACATACCACTGGACTCAACACCGACGTTACGAGGACCACCGTGTTTTCACAAATGGGCTGAGTTTCCTGACTAACTAAACTCTAATGCATACCACTGAACTCAACACCGACGTCACGAGTACTACAGTGTATTCCAGCAAATATAATGATCTTACTTACAAATTAAACTCTAATTCATACCACTGTGCTCAAAAAAACCGACGATAAGAGGACCACCGTATATTTCAGCAAATAGCATGAGTTTCCTGACTAAAGTCTGATACATACCAATAGACTCAACACCGACGTTACGAGGACCACCGTGTATTTTAGCAAATGTAATGATCTTACTGACAAAAAAACTCTAATGCATACCACTGGACTCAACACCGACGTTACGAGGACCACCATGTACTTCAGCAAATGTAATGATCATACTGACAAAAAAAAAACTCTAATGCATACCACTGGACTCAACATCGACGTAACGAGGATCACCGAGCATTTCAACAATAGCCTGACTGTCCCGACTAACAAAAGTCTAATACATACCACTGGAATCAACACCGACGTTACGAGGACCAGGGTATGATGAGCAAGTACTAAGAGTTTATAGAAAGTAAAAACACACTGTGTGACTCTACACCGGACATTACGAGGACCGGGATATGATCAGAAAGTACTAAGAGTTTATAAGAAGTAAAAACACACTGTGTGACTCTACACCGACGTTACGAGGACCAGGGTATGATGAGGAAGAACTAAGATTTTATAGAAAGTAAAAACACACCGTGTGACTGTACACCGACATTACGAGGACCACCGTGTTTTTCAGCAAATGGGTGAGTTTCCTGACTAACTACACTCTAATGCATACCACTGGACTCAACACCGACGTTACGAGGACCACCGTGTATTTCAGCAAATAGCATGAGTTTCTGACTAAGTCTAATACATGTCACTTGACTCAACACCGACGTTACCAGGACCACCGTATATTTCAGCAAATAGCATGAGTTTCCTGACTAAAGTCTGATACATACCAATAGACTCAACACCGACGTTACGAGGACCACCGTATATTTCAGCAAATAGCATGAGTTTCCTGACTTACTAAACTTTGAAACATACCATTGGGCTCACTACCGACGTTACGAGGACCACCGTGTATTTCAGCAAATAGCATGAGTTTCTTGACTAAAGTCTGATACATACCAATAGACTCAACACCGACGTTACAAGTACCACCGTATATTTCAGCAAATAGCATGAGTTTCCTGACTAACTATACTCTTATGCATACCACTGGACTCAACACCGACGTTACGAGGACCACCTTATATTTCAGCAAATAGCATGAGTTTCCGAACCAAAGTGTAGTACATACCATTGGACTCAACAACGACGTTACGAGGACCACCGCCGTATAGATCAACAAATAGCATGAATTTTCTTACTAACTAAAGTCTAATATATACCAATAGACTCAACACCGACGTTACGAGGATCACCGTGTATTTCAGCAAATAGCATGAGCTTCCTGACTAAAGTCTAATACATACCAATAGACTCAACACCGACGTTACATTACTAGTACATACCGGCTGTGTTTTCACTAGGACATTTACTAGCTTAACATTCCTTTAGGTGTTTGTGTACAGACCAACTTTAGACTAGTGCAACTTTTCCGGTGTTTTCAGTAGCAAAGTTTGCGGTGCCATTACATGAATGGATCTAATTACCAACGGTCATTTCCAAAGCAAGCAGTCAAAAAAATACAAAGTTTAACAACTCTCCATAAGAAATAATTGTCTATTAAGTTAAAAGGAGGAATTATTCTTTAAAATATACAATATTCTCTTCTTTAAGAACGATTCTAGGGTTGTCTGTTGTATGATAACACGCATTAAGTAAATAATGAGACCGATATCTGTCAACTAGCGTGCTCCCATTGGTTGATTGAGCTGGGAGGACAAGTTAGACCATCTTGCTAGGTAGTCTAACTTGGACGCGATTTCCGGTGTTTTAGCGACAATTTTACAAGTGAAAACACTGCATTTTTAACTCGCTTAACTTTTTCTAGGCTGTTTTCACTGTATTTCCGGAGTTTCTGAGTTAAACTAGTCTAAATTGTCCTAGTGAAAACACAGCCACCACTAGACTCAACACCGACTGTAACGGCTGGAGTTTCACGACGATACGATGGCTAGGTCACGTTGTTATTAATAACTCCGGTTTCGCCGTTGCTAGTAATACGTTGATAGAGGGAAAGTTTTGCTACTGAGACTCGAGCGATACGTTTCTTTATTATGAGCCACGTAAAAACTGAAATTAATATAAATGACTATCTAAATGTGGTGATTACAATAATAATATTCTTAACGTAGATTTTACAATCAATTGGGCTATGCATTCATACATTCGTATACAGTACAATAACAATGTAGATCAATAAACAAATGAAACTTACAATTATAATAAACAACTAACGAGGATACAATCATCAATAACCAAATACTAACAATCATTTAACTGAATCATACCTCTTTCCTCCGATTGACTTCGATTATACTTAAATTTCTTTGCTACGATATTTGCGTGAACGCCTCCAAATCAAAGGCACAAGGGACGCGAACATGATATGTTTACAAAAAGGGATTATGGTTAATTACATGGCTCCCCTAAATTGAAGGGACAATTTACATCAAATCAAACAAATAATCACTTTTCCATGATGACTGTTCAGTTCAGTTCTTTAACAAAACAATAAATGAATTTCGATAATGTTCAATATATATATACAAACTTGACATCAGGCTCCTTGGTGGGGATTCCCGGTCTTCTTGGATTGTAGTTTAAGTGTCTTTCTTCTTTACCAATAGAACTACCTTAGTAATGGGTCGCTCGTAGACCTTCTTTTCTTTACCCGTAAATATGCGCACCTTTCTAACCAGGCCATCATCGCTCGGGATGGCTGATGCGATGCGACCAAGACGCCACTGGTTCCTGGGTACGTCTTCCTCCTTCAGGAGAATGATATCACCCTCCTCGAGATTCGGTTTTGGCTGCAACCACTTCTGACGATGCTGCAAGGACTGAAGGTAGTGCTTCTTCCAGCTGCTCCAAAACTGGTTGGCGAGATATTGGACGCGACGCCATCTCTTCCGGCTGTAAAGGTCAGGATCTTCGAACCGTCCTGGGGGCGGTAGTACTACTGAGGTCTTTTGAGTCAGTAACATGTTTGGGGATAGAACTGCTTGATCAGGTGTAGATAGGTCTTCGATCGTCAGGGGGCGGCTATTTACGATCGCTTCAGCTTCCACCATGAGTGTGCGCAATGATTCGTCATCGAGTTGGCTTCCATGCTGAAGGAGGAGGGCAGAGAGTACACTTCGTACTGTGCGGATCTGTCGCTCCCACACACCGCCCATGTGGCTTGCATGTGGGACGTTCATCTTTACGTGGACCCAATCACAGTTGTCCTGACGGAGATCGTCAGATATCTTTGCGTGGTTGAACTCTGATAGGGCACTCTGCATCTCGTTTTTGGCGCCAACAAAGTTGGTGCCTTGATCTGATCTTAGTTGGCGTGCAGGACCTCGGCGGCCAATGAAGCGACGATAGGCACTTATGAAGGAGTCTGTAGTTAGGGAGGCTGCAGTCTCTATATGGATTGCTCTTGAAGATAGGCATGTAAAGAGAACTCCGTAACGCTTCAACTCTTTCCGGCCCTCCTTGACGATGAAGGGCCCAAAATAGTCGACTGCGCTATAAGTGAAAGGTGCAGTTTCTCCCAACCGGTCTTCTGGAAGGTCTGCCATCTTCTGAGACTGTGGGGCTCCTCTTAGCCTCTTGCAGGTGACGCAACTTGTGATGTAGTGCCCAACAGCTGAGCGACCGCCGGTTATCCAAAATCCCGATGAACGTACTTCCGCTAACGTCCTCCCGCGACCTTGGTGGCTTGTCCTCTCGTGAAAGTGACGAATCACGAGGTCGGTGACGTGTCCTTTCTTGGGAAGTATTGCTGGATGTCGTGCTTCGTACTCCAGAGTGTTGGCATTAGTGAGTCGACCGCCGACACGTAGAATTCCGTCTAGGTCCAAGAAGGGATCAAGTGGCAGGATTGCGCTTCCCACTTTCACTTTGATGTTATTTCGAAGGGAGGTTATCTCATCTGTGAAATGCCTTGCTTGAACATCTTTTACGATTTCCCTTCCCGCTCTGTGCAGTGCCGCGACATCGATGCTGGCAGACGAGGACGCTGGAGTAGATTTCTCTTTGAATTTTCTTTGCACTTTCATGCACGCTGCTATAGCCTTTTTTGCCTTATGCCAGCTTGAGAAACGCTTTACACGATGCTCGAGGTCGAATCGCTCCTTTGTTTCTATCTTGTGACTGGACACTTTCTTGACTTCAGGGTCATCCGGAGAAATGTCACTAACTACAGGGTGTTGATTTAGTTCATCGGCTCTATCCCACAGGAAAGCTGGACCGTTCCACCACCTTTTATCGTTAATCAGCTCTTGCGCAGTAAGACCACGGGAGGCTTCGTCTGCTGGATTTTCTGCAGAGGCGACGTATCTCCATTGTGATGGCGAAGTCATGTCGCGAATTTGCTGGACCCTGTTGGCTACGTAGGTATGAAAACGCCTTGCATCGTTAGAAATGTATCCAAGAACTACCTTACTGTCAGTGTAGAAATATTCATTGATGTCATCATATTTCAATTCTTTCTTCAGAAAGGTGCTTATTCTCACGGACATCAGGGCAGCAGCAAGCTCTAGTCGAGGTACTGTTACTGGTTTTAATGGGGTGACTCGTGACTTTGCCATGACAAGGCAGCAGTGAACCTTGCCTTCCGTATTCATCATGCGTAAGTATGAGCACTGTCCATAGCCACACAAGCAGGCATCGGAGAAGTTATGTAATTCAACAGACCGTAGCTCTCCGAAGTCAGCTGGCTTGTAGCAGCGAGGGATTGTAAGCTCCGACAAGTGTGCAAGGTCTTCGTTCCATCTTTGCCAGTCGACGTACAGTGGGTCTGGAAGTCGTTCGTCCCATCCTATCCCATCCTTGCAAAGCTGCTGTAAAATCAGTTTTCCTTTGAGAACGAAGGGGGACACCAAACCAAGTGGATCGAAGACGGAACTCACCGTAGACAAAATAGATCTCCGGGTCAAAGGCTTATTCCTTGGCTCAATTTTGAATTGGAAGCGGTCGGCTTCCACTTGCCATTGAACACCTAACGCTCTTTCTACAGGTAGGACATCCTTGCTTAGGTCGATGTCTTGTATTGCCTTGGCACGTTCGTCGACTGGAAGACTTGCTATCACTTCTTTGTTGTTGCTGAGGAACTTATGTAGCTTGAAGCCTCCGGATTGACACATTGCTTTAGTACTCTTGAGCAACTCTATAGCTTCTTCGGTAGAGGAAACTGACCGTAAACCATCGTCGACATAAAAATCATTCTTTACAAAATCGGCTGCGTCGATACCGAAGTTCACTTTGTTGTCGTCAGCCGTACGTTTAAGTGCAAAGTTAGCACACCCCGGAGATGATCCAGCCCCAAAAAGGTGTACTGTCATTCGATATTCCGTAAAGTTACCCTCTGTATTTCCGTCATCCCACCATAAGAACCTCAGGTAATTTCTGTGCCTTGGCGTTACCTTAACTTGAAGAAACATCCCTTCGATGTCGCACATGATTGCAGTGGTCTCCTTTCTGAACCGACAGAGGACACCAGTCAGGTTGTTGGTGAGGTCTGGACTTGGGAGAAGGCATTGGTTAAGCGATTTTCCGTGATATGTAGCGCTGGCGTCGAAGACAACTCTAATTTTGTCGGGCTTCTTGGGGTGGTATACTCCATGATGCGGGATATACCAGACCTTGCCGTTGTCGATATTAATCTCGTCTTCAGGAACCTTCTCCGCATAGCCCTTGTCGATGAGATCTGCCATGAACTGAGTATAGCGCTCTTTATAAGTTGGATCTGCGGTCATGCGTTTTTTGAGACCACCAAGTCGTTTTGCAGCGGCCTGTCGGTTGTTAGGTAAGTTGCGCGATTCTTCCTTGAATGGTAGAGGCATTTCGTAGTGGCCGCTATCATCGATTGTTACGTTCTCTTCAAGTACTGTAATGAATTTTCTTTCATCGTGCGAAAGAGATTTTTCTGCGTTGTTGCAGTTTTCGATGAAATCCAGCTCGAACATCCTCTCGACTTGTTGGGGGGACACCATTTCTTCTTTCGTCTGGGTCTTAAACGCGAAGCGACATTTAGTGCGGTCGACCCGCGAGTGAGCAATTACTGAGTGATCAACCGAGCCGATGATACCCCAACCCAGGGCTGTTCTTTGACCATACGGATCGTCGTCTCTACCGGGAATGACGTCAAGTGGTTTAATGGCACGTGTGCAGTTGGATCCGATAAGAAGGCCAACCTCAATGTCTTCTTTATAGGGCATCAGCTCGCAGGCAAGGCTCTCTAGGTGCGGCCATTTTAGTGCTGTTTCTGGTCTGGGAATCTGCGTGCGTCTTGCCGGTATGTCGTCCCGAGAATACGCACTGGGTAACCTTATCGCTGTGGTTTCATTCAGACCTCGGACCACAAGCCCACCGACTTTCTTGCAGTCTATTATTCTTTCTTCCAAGATAGTTGAGAGTTTAAGTTCGATGTCAGGGGCGTTAAGAGACAGTTTATCCATTACTGAAGTTTTGACGAAGCATGCGTCAGACTGATCATCGAGCAGCGCGTAAACGAGAAGCTTTTCTTCGGGATTTTCTTCATGATTCAGCCAAACTGGAACTATGAGAGATGTTACTTCACCGGGACACTTTTCATTTGAATTCTGCGTTGAACTCTCGATGCGATGAGCACGGGATGAATCAGGTGGCTTGCTGTCCGTATTTTGCTGAGCGCTGCGGGAGGTGAAGGCATCATCGTGTAAGGATGTTGGATGGGGCCCCTGACAGATTTGACATGTCTGTTTTCGTTTACATTCCTTGTTTTTGTGGCCCCATCTTAAGCAACCCAAACAACGACTGTTCTTTATGACAAATTCCTTCCGTTTAGGTTGAGGCAGATCGAGAAATTTCTCACAGGATTCTAGGTAGTGTTCTTCATTGCACATTGGACAGGAAGGTTTTCTTTCGGGTTTCTTAACTTCGACTGAGGGTTGCTCGACATTGGTCCTGAAAGCTCCAACACCTCTGGCAGCCGGTGGTCTAGTGCGCTTTCGTTGCGATTCCGTGTTGTCTTCCTGATCTTCCTTAACTTTGATTGCCCGGTGAGAGATGATTGGATTACAGGCTATTCTTGCTTCCTTTTCTACGAACTTGCAGAACTCAGAAAAGGGCGGGTAGCTGGAGCCTTCGTTAGCAGTATCGTGTAAAAAATTGGCTGTATGACATCCGGTCAACCATCCGTCTACTACTCGTCCCCATCTGTTCAACATATAACTAGGCAGCTTGCGTATCATCTTTTGATTCTCCTCGGGGTCGTTGAGACTGCTGAGAAAGGAGATTGTTCTCATTGCTGATAGTGTTTGATTCAAAAAGTCTGAAAATTTGCGCAGGCCTTCTCCGTCGTTCGCCTGTATCTTCGGCCATTCGTTGATTTTTCGTTTGTATGCATCGGCAACTAAAAACGGGTTACCATATCTTTCTTGTAACACTGCCTTAGCTTCGTTGTAAGCTTGCTCGTTGTCTTGATTGACGTAGCCCTTAATGGCTTCCTTTGTTTCACCTGCTGTATATTTACCAAGATAGTATAGACGTTCAGACGCTTTCTTGGTCTGTCCTTCGACGATAGTTTCAAACGATTTCAGCCAGGAAGGATAGTGCAGCAAGTCCCCCCTAAAGACCTCTGGCTCGGGTAGCGGCAACGAGTCTCTGATGCGTCTTTCAATAAGCAGATCTGCGAGTCTTGCTAAGGTGTCTTCTTGGGAACCCTTGGCCGGTGACGTTTCGGTGTGGACTGGAGGGAATGAGCTGCCAGACAAATTCCTTTGTGGGTAAACAGAGTGCTGTAAATTTGGTTGCTGTGTTTCCATGGAAAATATATTTCCGTCGAACTCGTTGCTTAATGAACCTGGGCCGGGAGGTTGCATGGAAATGTAAGGATATGGATTGGCATAGCTTGATGACATCGGAATGAGCGGCTCCGGCGCAATAGTTGAGAACTCCAACGGTGAGTCTAGGATGTGTTGTCGGTCAAACGTACTCTGTGCAGGAGTGGACAGGACAAAAGGATTTGTAGACGAAATAACGTTGGGTTTGAATGGATTGGATGAAGGAGTCGCAGTCTTGCCTTCAAACTGGCTGACAGTCACGCGTTTATTGCTAGGCGTTTGGGTCACAAGGTTATTATTTACCGTGACAGTTTGGTGGGTGGATGGCGTTACGTTCGGGCCAACTTTATTTGCTTGCGTTACAGGAAGTGGAGTGACGGTACGTTGCGTGACAGAGATTGGTGTGACAGGAAGTGACGTGACTGGATTCGTTTGCGGTGGGAGGTCAGCATGTAACATTAAATGCGAGACGTTCTCGGTTAGTGGTTTTACGCTTTGTTCTCTAGAGCTCTCCATCCTGATCCTTTCATTGCACGATTCCAGGAGGCGGAATCTCTCTAAGTTTTCAACGGACTTTCTAATCTCGGTAATGCGTTCGTTTACTACCTTTAAAACGTCACTGTTTTCCTTGTCTACGTCGTTGAATTCATGAATCACTTCGTCGACTCGTGACTCCTTATTAGTTTCCAGAAATTCATAAAATCTTTCGAATGACGACACGATGATATCGAAGCGAGTTTCGAGGAATGATCGCTCATTTCGAAGGATTTCTGATTCGTCAGAATCTGCGATAGTATTCCGTACTTTGTTCAGTTGTTTGCGCCATTCACGGATGGCACCACGATAAGTTCGCTCTAAAAGCCTTTCCTTAAATTCTGATCCCTTTTCAGTCATTGTCCTCGGTCGTTGATCCATTTACTAGTTCATTTACGGTACAGTTGGCTAAGCGAAAGAGTTTTTACTGTAACGGCTGGAGTTTCACGACGATACGATGGCTAGGTCACGTTGTTATTAATAACTCCGGTTTCGCCGTTGCTAGTAATACGTTGATAGAGGGAAAGTTTTGCTACTGAGACTCGAGCGATACGTTTCTTTATTATGAGCCACGTAAAAACTGAAATTAATATAAATGACTATCTAAATGTGGTGATTACAATAATAATATTCTTAACGTAGATTTTACAATCAATTGGGCTATGCATTCATACATTCGTATACAGTACAATAACAATGTAGATCAATAAACAAATGAAACTTACAATTATAATAAACAACTAACGAGGATACAATCATCAATAACCAAATACTAACAATCATTTAACTGAATCATACCTCTTTCCTCCGATTGACTTCGATTATACTTAAATTTCTTTGCTACGATATTTGCGTGAACGCCTCCAAATCAAAGGCACAAGGGACGCGAACATGATATGTTTACAAAAAGGGATTATGGTTAATTACACCGACATTACGAGGACCACTGTATATTTCAGCAAATAGCATGAGTTTTCTGACTAAGTAAAGTCTAATACATATCACTTGACTCAACACCGACGTTACCAGGACCACCGTATATTTCAGCAAATAGCATGAGTTTCTTGACTAAAGTCTGATACATACCAATAGACTCAACACCGACGTTACGAGGACCACCGTATATTTCAGCAAATAGCATGAGTTTCCTGACTAAAGTGTAATTCAAACCACTGGACTCAACACCGACGTTACGAGGACCACGGTATATTTCAGCAAATAGCATGAGTTTTCTGACTAAATTCTTATACATACCACTGGACTCAACACCGACGTTACGAGGACCACCGTGTATTTAAGCAAATGGGCTGTGTTTCCTGGTATATTGGTATATATTAGACTTTAGTTAGTAAGAAAATTCATGCTATTTTTTGATCTATACGGCGGTGGTCCTCGTAACGTCGTTGTTGAGTCCAATGGTATGTACTACACTTTAGTTCGGAAACTCATGCTATTTGCTGAAATATAAGGTGGTCCTCGTAACGTCGGTGTTGAGTCCAGCCGGTGGTATGTATTACACTTTAATCAGGAAACTCATGCTATTTGCTGAAAAACACGGTGGTACTTGTAACGTCGTTGTTGAGTCCAGTGGTATGTACTAGACTTTAGTCAGAAAACTCAAGCTATTTGCTGAAATACACGGTCCTCGTCACGTCGGTGTTGAGTCCAATGGTATGTATTAAAGTTTAGTTAGTCAGAAAACTCATGCTATTTGCTGAAATATACCGTGGTCCTCGTAACGTCGGTGTTGAGTCCAGTGGTATGAATAACACTTTAGTCAGGAAACTCATGCTATTTGCTGAAATATACGGTTGTCCTGGTAACGTCGGTGTTGAGTCCAGTGGTATGCATTGGAGTGTAGTTTGTCAGGAAACTCAGCCCATTTGCTGAAATACACGGTGATCCTCGTAACGTCGTTGTTGAGTCCAGTAGTATGTATAAGAATTTAGTCAGGAAACTCATGCTATTTGCTGAAATATCATGACGAACTTATACCGCCTAAAAAATGCGCTCCGGGAGTCTATCGAAAATATGTGTTGCTATGGAGATAATCCCTAGTCATTTTCGTTTGTGGTTCGCTATGTTGTACATAAGTGAGAACGTGTCAATCGGATTATAAGGTCTAGCTAAAATCATTGACGTTTTGCCTGTTTACTATCAGCCGAAAGATAGGAAAGTATTCATAATATAGTTAATACATGACGGAGATCGAAATTTGACCTGAAATGAAGGTTTTGGCGGGCATTACAAATCGACACTCGTCGGTTTGTAGGGACGATGGCGGTTTTGAACCGCGTTTTCTCTACAGAACTATTTTCAAATACAGCGTGGTATTCCCTATCGTCTTCTTTGTGTTGTGGTGATCCACGGAAGTTTGTTTTAACTAATATTTTTTCAATTTTTCCTGACCAAGTACGTAAATTGAAACAAACGGAGCTATATGACACTGGCTTGACCTTTTGTGTGTTACGTCATTGATCGAACATGAATTCTACCAAAAAAGTGTGGTTTATGAGAGAATAAACAACGTTTGAACGAAAGAAATGATTTTTTGCTCGCAATATATATAATAAAACAAATAACTAAGGTCCAGTTGTGATTTTTAATGCTACGGGGTATTCACTGAAGAGTCGCTCCCGATCGTGATATTTACATTCGTGAGGAATTAAACTCAATTTACTTTTATTTTACTATGCTATTCGGGACTCTTTTTCAGCAAATGGGCTGAGTTTCCTGAATAACTACACTCTAATACATACCACTGGACTCAACACCAAAGTTGCGAGGACCACGGTATATTTCAGCAAATAGCATGAGTTTCCTGACTAAAGCCTAATACATACCACTGTACTGAACACCGACGTAACGAGGACCACCGAGCATTTCAGCAAAATGCCTGACTGTCCCGACTAACAAAAGTCTAATACATATCACTTGACTCAACACCGACGTTATGAGGACCACCGTATATTTCAGCAAATGGGCTGAGTTTCCTGACTAAGGCCAAGTTCAGACGTTGAACTTTTGCTGCGTCGAATCTAATTGTTGCATTTTGTGGATGAGAAGTGTGGCTTCTGAACCAAATGAATTTGACAAATTTGATTCAAACTGAATATTTTAATTTAATACTTAATCAAATCTGTCAAATACAATAGGTTCAGACGCCGCACTTCTCATTTACAAAATGCAACTATTAGATTCGACACAGCAAAGGTTCAACGTCTGAACTTGGCCTAACTACACTCTAATGCATACCACTGGACTCAACACCGACGTTACGAGGACCACCGTGTATTTCAGCACTGAAATAGCATGAGTTTTCTGATAACAATGAGTTTTCTGATAACATGAGTTTTCTGACAGCAATCAACATCCATGCTATTATAACTATTTGAAAGAGCGATACACTGTTTGAGAAATTACTCAACATCATAAGGCAAAACAAAATGATACACAAAAAACTTATCCTCATGGTCATTGACGAGAGAGAGAGACATGGCGGAGAGTCACGTCTCTGAGAGCTCTCCTGGAAATGTGAATAGTGAGCGCAATTTAATACATGATCTTGATTATGACACGAAGAAGTCGGTTTATACATGGTCTGGTTCTTTTGAAGAACTTAAATCTTTCTGTGAAACACATTTGGATACTGACTTAACCTCGTGCTCATTTAATACTAACGAGAGATCTAAATCAATTAAGTCAAACTCGCTCACTGTGGTCTTATTCAATACTGGGACGCTGCAGCTTCAAGGAAGTAATGCTCTAGACATAAAGACGAAACTTCAATCAGTCCTGGACAGTAAGCAAACAAATACTGAGCCTGATAAAGCGGATATTTCTGATGATGAAGAATCAGAAGACGACGACGAGAGTATAGAGGAAGAGGAAGAAGACTTGGATTTGCTAAGAGAAGAAGTAAAAACACTGAGGAAGGAGGTTGGCTTTATTAAAATCTTATTATCTAAACAAGATAAAGATAAAGATCTGATTAGAGAAGTTCAAGTTTCCAAAATAGAAAACGAAAATCTAAAAGAAGTAATTAGCATGCAAGAAGTCGAAATTTCTAAACTAAAGAATGATAATGAAAGCCTACTCAGAGTGATTGGCCTATTGTCCTCGTCTAGTTGTGTAAACATCTCTGCTTCGCCTATTGTTCCAAATCAAAACGTTGAAAACAATGTACAACCCATTGTTCCAAATCAAAACGTAGAAAACATTGTACAACCCATTGTTCCAAATCAAAACATGGAAAACAAACAAGTGGATTCAAATGAGCGGGGTAATACAAATAACGCAACCAAGAAAAAGAAAAAGAAGAAGAAAAAGATAAATGGGCCTGAGAGTGCAAATGAAGTTCAGTCCAACACGCCGAATTCCAACCCACCTACGCAAACAAAAAAGTCATCGACCTTTATAGCTGGAGACTCGATGATATCTAAATTAGACGGTTGGAAAATGTCCTCAGCGTCAAACAGAGTAACTATCAAAGCTTTTTCTGGTGCTACAACACTAGATATGGCAGATCACATCAAACCAATTGTCAGAAAGAAACCTGATAATATAATCTTGCACGTTGGTACTAATGATCTAGCCTCTATCGATGCCGATTATAAGGAGAAAGACATTGCTGAGAACATTGTTAAAATCTGCGAATATATCGAGCAAGAGCTACCTGAAACAAAAATAACCATCTCAGAGTTAATCTTATTCTTTTAAATATTTCCTAAAATACCTAGATAATGAAAACAAGGAATCAATTATCTTGGGTGATTTTAATTGTGATTTGTTAGCTAAATGTTATGACAATAACACAGACAAAATTAAATTTCTAACCGATGTGTATCAGTATTCTCAGCTTATTAGTGAGCCAACTCGGATTTGCCAGAATTCTGCAACTCTGATTGATCACTTATACTCTAATAAGCCTGAAAACATTATTGCCTCTGGTGTCTTACATGTTGGCATTTCAGACCATAGTCTTATTTATGCAATAAGAAAATTTTTCAACTTTAAAAATCCACCCAAGATGGTTGAATCCAGACAATTAAAAAACTTTAACGAGAATGCCTTTCTTGAAGACCTATCAATGGTCCCTTGGAACCAAATGTGTACGGGTGGAAACCCTAATGAAATGTGGAATGTGTGGAAGGAAACTTTTCTTAAGGTTGCTGATAAGCATGCTCCCATTAGAAAACGTAAAGTCAGAAGTAGGTACTCCCCATGGCTTAGTAAACAGTTGATTGAAATGATGCGTAATAGAGATCACTTGAAAAAAATCGCAATTAAAACAAGTAATGAACATGATTGGAGTAGTTATAGGAAATCTAAAAACGCTGTTAATGTTGCAATAAAACAATCTAAAATGGAGTATTTTAACAATTCAATACATAGCAATGTCGGAAGCATAAAACAAACTTGGAAAACTCTAAATCAGATGCTATCACGTAAATCAAAATCTACTGTTATTAATTTGTTGGATATAGATGATAAAAAAATTACAGACAAATATGAAATTGCTAATTACATGAATGAATATTTTTGCACTCTTGGCTCACGTCTTGCAAGTAGTATTCCAGTCTCACAGATTCCACCAGAGGATTATTTACAGTACAATGATTCCTGTTTTAAATTTCCATATATTAGTACTGATCAAGTAATGGAAGTTATAATGAAACTTCCATCCAGTAAAGCGTGTGGGCTTGACATGATCTCAGCTAGTCTGATAAAATGTGCTTGTCCAATAATTTTATCATCCTTAGCAAGTCTAATCAATGAGTCATTTAGAACAGGTATCTTTCCTAATGATTTGAAAATTGCAAGAGTTTGCCCAATTTATAAATCGGACTCTAAGTCTAATCCCGAAAATTATCGTCCAATATCTGTGCTTTCTGTAATTAGCAAGATCATTGAAAGGCTTGCTTATAATGCCATTTATAAGTTCCTGACTGACAATAAATTACTAAGCAAATATCAATCGGGCTTTAGGTCATTGCATTCTACTTGTACTGCTCTTTTATCAGCTACTAACAGATGGCTAGAGAATATGGATTCTGGACTGATCAATGGTGTCCTATTCGTTGACTTGAGAAAAGCATTCGACACCGTTGATCATGCCATTCTGATACGTAAGCTAGAATACTATGGAATTAGGGATAGAGAATTAGCGTGGTTTGAGTCCTACTTGTCTGAACGCTCACAGCACTGCTTGGTAAATGGTGTGTTATCTGAAAAGTGCGGCATTGCTTGCGGTGTTCCACAGGGCTCAATCCTCGGCCCTCTCTTATTTCTCATTTATATTAATGATTATCCATATTCTCTAGCCCACTGCTCGCCTGGAATGTTTGCTGATGACACTTATATAACTGCAGCAGATTCCGATATACATGAAATTGAAAATTATATATATGAAGATCTCGAAAGAAGTAAACAATGGCTTTGCGCCAATAAATTAAGTTTTAATAATACTAAAACTAAATATATGGTCATTGGGTCTAAAAATAAACTGAAACAACTTGATGCTCATCACAACAACTCTCATTTTCGTGATACACCAATTGAACGAGTTCGGAATTTTAAACTTCTCGGTGTACACTTAGATGAGAATCTTAACTTCAAGAACCATATTGACCATGTTATTAGTAAAGTATCAACTGGCCTCAAAATGCTATATCGGACTAGACAATATATTGACGACAAGGCTACATTGATATGCTTATATCACTCATTAATTGAACCATATCTTGATTATTGCAGCACCATTTGGGGGGATTGTAATAAGGGGTTACAAGATAAACTACAAAAACTACAAAATAGAGCTGGCCGAATTATAACAAAGTCAGATTATAGTGTTCGTTCTCGAGATATTAGAAAAGAATTACAGTGGGTAACACTCGACAAAAGGAGATCTAACTCAAAATCAGTTATAATGTTTAAGATACTTAATGGCCTTGGGCCTGATTGTTTAAGAGAATTATTCTCCTATGTTAACGAGCACAATAGCTATAATCTACGAAATGCTGATATTAATCTAATTCTACCGGCTCCTAAGTCTAATCTTGGTAAACGCGCTTTCTCCTACAGTGGAGCAAAAAATTGGAATACTTTATCACGAGAAGTAAAAGAGTCCCAGTCTTTGTTGTCTTTTAAGAAAAAGCTTCAGTAGATTATTGCATATTGTTATTATTTCTTATCTTTAGTTTTAGAGACATTATTTATTAATTATCAATTAGATTTTATTATTTGTAATCTTTGTAAATTAGTTTTTAGCACGGCTTGCCTGAAAACCAACTATGTTGAGACAATTACCGTGGATAAATAAAGTTAATTATTATTATTATTATTAAGTCCAAGGCTTTTTCGCTGTGTAAATGCACTGTTCTTGGAGGATTCCAATATGGCGTCGTCGTTTGAGATATTTTCTCTGTCTCTCTCATTTCCAGAGTAGATCTCATCTAAGTCCCTGCTTACTAAAAAGTTAGTATTTGTTTGTTCCTTTAAGAACCTTTCAGTAACCTCTGAGTAACATTTCAGTACATTTGAGTTCATTTGAGTTTCATTTGAGTTCATTTGAGTATCTCTGTAGTTCTTTTGGCTTTTGAGTTCGCGGAACGACCCGGTTCGAAACTGACGCTCGACATCTTTTAGTGTGGGTCTACCGCGAACGGCGTATGCGTTTGTATGTGTTTTGAGCGTCCCAAAAGAAGAGCAATCCACGATAATCATCACTAAATCCACGCAAGGCCCTAACAGTTAGAAGCTGAAAACGCTTGTAAGCAGATAATGTTCAGTCACATGCACATGGTTTGCCTCGTTTTCGTGCGCTGCCTCGTTTTCATGGCAGATTCTCGACGTCGATAGATAGATTGATAGAAAAGGTAAACCTAGACTCGAGCTACCAAGGTAGCCCGAGTAATTATAGACATTTATACATGATTTTAAAACAACTACAATAATAATAATAATAACTTTATTTAATTAACTTAAATGGCGATTTTCCAATTGAAAGACTCAAGTCTCAAATTAATATATCTCTAATGGCAAAATAGCCCACTTTTGATATATAGGTAGAAATAAAATGGTATGATTGCGATTTCTCTATCAATTCGTGCTAGAGCGGAGTTCCGTTTAATGTGGATTGATTTGTGCTTGAACACTTACCAAACCGCTTAACTGCTTCTCTTCTCTTCTCTTCTCTTCTCTTCTCTTCTCTTCTCTTCTCTTCTCTTCTCTTCTCTTCTCTTCTCTTCTCTTCTCTTCTCTTCTCTTCTCTTCTCTTCTCTTCTCTTTTCTTCTCTCTACAGGCTGCAGGGAAAGCAGCATTATAATGTGGCCTGATTTTATTTATTAGAGAAATTCTTATAAAAGTGTAGTTTACGAGAAATGGGCTTCAGAAGGATTAGGTTCTTTAAAAAATAGGATCGGGCCATCTATAAGCAGAGCTTTTTAATATTGTCATAAAATGTCAATCTCTTTTTACATATATATTGATCCTTACTATTGTAGTCGATATGGAGAACTACAGAACATTACTGAGTGCCTCAAAATATTTCAGTAGTTGTGTATGTATAATATTCTTTGACATGTGTGTATTCTGGGTTTTCACGTGACGTCATCGAAAAAAAATCATGTTTCATATTGATCACATTGAATCTAGTCTGAAATATGTTGCTTACATACCCTAAGCGAAGTTTTTTTTGAATATTTGAAAAATTTCCCTCGTTTGGTTTTCGAGTTATGAAAGGTAAAAACTTTGTCACGCAACACTGTCACGCGTTTTCCTCAGGACGTAAAACGATGAATTTGTTAGAAGTGAACATTCTTTTGACTTGCTCTATGATTAAAGCCATTGTTTATTCGGTATCTGTATCAAAATATATGAATAAATTGCCATTTTAAATGAGTTTGTCAATCTTAATTACTGTCCGCCATGTTGGTGTCCCAAGGTGGGACACCAATATGGCGGCGCCATACATTTCTTTGTAATAACTGGCTTTGTAAAACTGTCGATATCTTTGCATCACAACATCTTTTGGACTCAAACTTGCCTGGAGTTATAAAGTTTTTCCTCCTCTTTAAGAGGATATGCTCTGATTCTACTCGGGGATGTGAGATCCGCTGTTATTTTGATGACCTGTGGAGGGACACCAACTGCGTAGTGACATACATTTCTTACTAAAAATTGAGCACTTCAATGGTTAATATCTCCGCAACAAAAACTCATTTTAATTTGAAAATTCGCGAAATTACATAGTTTTACATGCTCTTTAGAGTGATATTATTTTTATTTCACTCAGGGCTTTGGAAATTTTTCGATGACGTAGGTGAAAACCCAGAATAGCATTCTTTTATAAAATAACTATATAAGGCGCGTTCTGATTGGCCAAAAACTTGATGAGAGTATCAAACACGCTCACATCCTTATCACCTTTTCGAATTTTTCGTAAATTTGTACGCTTGTTATTTTATGAAAGAAGTAAAAAGCTTTTATTTCGTGTTTGATAGTCTGATCAAATTCGAGTTAAGAAGGGAAAATAGGTTTAGTTCGAGTTCGACTTGAATTTTCTTTCAAGGGAAAATAGGTATAGTTCGAGTTAACCAAATTCGAATTATCCAGAAATGGATGTGGATAAAACGAAGGGAAATCAGGATTTGATCAAGTAAGCGAGGTTTCACTGTATGTTATACACCGATTCGAAATATGGCGGCAAATTTGAATAACTATTGTTTTATACTGACTAGCCTCTCATTCATGTGAAAACGCTTTTGTGTTTCCACGTGAACACGAGGCTAGTCAGTCCAGAACAATAGTTATTCAAATTTGCCGCCATATTTCGAATCGGTCAATAAGAATACTATACAAGTAAGAATATTATAGTTTATAGAACCAGTTACTTTGCCCCTCAAATACCCAGACGTTGACCACACCCACGTGCATCTACACTAGCCTCTCATTCATGTGAAAACGCTTTTGTGTTTCCACGTGAACACGAGGCTAGTCAGTCCAGAACAATAGTTATTCAAATTTGCCGCCATATTTCGAATCGGTCAATAAGAATACTATACAAGTAAGAATATTATAGTTTATAGAACCAGTTACTTTGCCCCTCAAATACCCAGACGTTGACCACACCCACGTGCATCTACACAGATAACGATAACCCAGAAGTTATTTTCTTAGTCTTTTTTATCCCCTAGCTCCCCTCCCCACGAGTCATCCACTAAATGACGTCAATGTTTCGGTTCTACAAATATACTACTGCATTTCTTAGCGTACTTGAACAAATCTGAAATAAGCCTATATTAAAAGCTTTTCTGGCAATTCAGTGGTAATCCAAGGCATGAATTACTTCCATCTCTCATTAGAAATCCTTTAATCTTTTCATTTTATTTAAAATGTCTTGTCTTACGGAAATCATTTTCAAGCAACAATAACTTTTTATTAGCATATTAGCATCGGATATTTGTTATGCGATACAACTTTCAATAAATGGATTGATTGTGAGTAGTTGGGTTTAGATATCAATATTTTCTTGACTCTGCTTAGAGGAGACATAAAACCTGAATGTAAAAGCTCTTTTTAAAACTGAAAAGTGATTGGTAACCTGTAGATGCGCCAGTTCACTAGAATATTCCTAATACAGGCTCAACTGAACAAGATATTACGTAGGGCAATATAGTTTGTGTATTAGGAAAGGGCATAACGATAACACGATCAATTTGTTACCAAACGTTTTCGGTTGTTTAATAAACCATCATCATGATGGTTTATTAAACAACCGAAAACGTTTGGTAACAAATTGATCGTGTTATCGTTATACCCTTTCCTAATACAATTTTAAGATGGAGAAATCAAATCAATATAGTTTGTCTTTCTTTCTACAGGTTTATACTCTGCCAAGCCAAACTGTCCATGAGTCCAGTAAAGACTTGATGAGTTAATTTTTAAAAGCCAATTGCTCGTCATTTTAGTTTCGCATAAAGAATCAATAACCAAAAAGGGATCTTGGAGTGTTGTTATGAAGTTATGAAAGAGATTAGTTAGTAATAAAATATTTTATTTAGTTATGTAAACGAGTTTCGTACCTAATCTAATAAACTCTTTTTGTTAACTTTGCGTGTAATCTCGTAATTTGTGTTGTTGTTATGGGAGAGTGGATAATCTTCGTGTTACGCGCTTTTCTTTACGCGCCAAACCACACCCATATTTGTCTGTGCCGCACCCAGAGCTAGAGGCAACGCACATTTTGCCAAGTTTCGAATTTTCCGTGAGCAAATTATGAGGTTTTCTAATGAGTCAGGGACGTTTGGTAACTTAAACTGCACAACTGCAATAAATGCTATAATTACGTTATAGCAGCTTCGCTTGAGTCTCAATCAAGGTAAAATTTTAAAGCCTCTTCATTTTGAAATTTACGAATCGACGATACTTTTATGAGTTTAAATGTTTAAGTTTATAGCTTGTCTGCGGAGCAGCAAATCTCGCTTCAGTACCAAACTCAAAATAATAAAGCTAGCTTATGACTTATTCATTCGTGTATCTATTCTATCATAGGGTTGACTTTTAGAATTTATATGACTGTCATCTTCATGATGTTGATGAAACCTTTTAACTTTAAGGCAGCTGATTTTATTAAGTTTCTTAGACGTTCAATTTTACTCTTGGAAACGAAGTGTATTTGGTACTTCAAAGAGAATAAGCTGAAGTATTTAAAACCGGAATTTTATTACTTGTGCAGTCAAGAGCGTTTATATTTTCAAATATTTTGATATCACCAAAAGTGTAGTCAACCACAGGAAGCCCACATCAAGTGTTTAGTTGTATTGCAGTAAACAAAATATTTGTGCGTTTTAGCTCATTTTGATATTCAAAGGTATAGCCACATGTGGTATTATAGCATTTTTGTAATAGAGTGGTTTTCGTATGAGTGGGAGCACTGTATGATTACGATACGATACGGTTACAGCAGGAATTTCAAATGTTTTTATAGAAACTATGATACTGGTGCAGTTAAGATACGGTACGGTAAGTTTCCCACTCATACGAATACGACTCTAAGTGTTTGTTGTGTTCATCAAATCCGTGTGCCCAGGGTAACTTCTATTCTAGTGAACTTTCTACAAATTATTTACACAAGACAACTACACAACCAGTATTCATGTTATTTATTAGCCAGGTCATGATGTCATGTCCTTAATGAAGAAGATTTATAAAAGGAAGTTTTATGCAATGAATCACTTGATGAGAAACTAAAGTTTAGTTCTTCTATGTAAAGGGGAGAGAAAAAAAAAACAGCTTAAAACGCTTCAAAACCAGAAAAAAGCATACAAACACATGAAAAGATAATATTTACTACATAACAAGGCGAAAAAAAGTTTCTTTTACTCCATGCAGGATTCGAACCCGAACCCTTACATTTGCTTCACATTGCTTTGTACGCTGATCAGTTACGTGCTGCTCTAAATGATTGCCTGGGGTGCCTGTGGAATTCCACAGCCGTACCCGACCAGTCCCTCCTCGAAATGAAAATAAAATGGAATGACATATAAAAGGCATGGATAAGACTTAAGTGAGGCAAATTAAATGTGTCAATGAATTAATAAATGGATGAGCAAATGAACAAACAAAGAATGGAAGGATGGATCGATGAATGGATGGATGGAGAACAAATACTGATGGGTCTTTGAATAAGCTGAATTTAACTTTATTTTCATGACTTCAGTAAAGTTTTGCTACATATGATTTGTCTTAGTTCAGTCATCATACTTCCAGGTGCTTTTTATTATATATTTCCATTGTAATGAAAAAGCTAAGTTCGCTCGATCGTTCATATTTTTCAAATGACAAATATTCTTTTAATTTAACGGGTCTACTGAGGTCTCAGCTGTTGAAATGCACAATTTAGACTTCTTGCCACAGCGCAAATGTCGCCGACAGTTTCTTGTTGGAGTAGTCTCTGTATATAGAAAGACAAGCTATATGTTATCTTGTGGAGCATGTCCAAGTTACAGATAAAAGATGGACAGTTAATGAAGGTTTCTAAGTGGATTTCTTGGGAGAGGCGAATTTCAATGGTCGCCGGAAACCACTTAAAACGGCCCCTAAAAGCCACGAAATTCACTCAAAAACCATCATTACTTGCTCGTGCCTTTTCTTTCTTTTTCTTTTTGAATGTTTTGACAAGAAAATATGGAGCAAATATTTGAACTCTATGAAATTTGGTACGTTAACATACCGCATATAGCCCAAACCCACAGATAAAGTGTCTGGTAAGCCTGTGGTCTATAGAGTTTTTTGGGTAACTACTTGGTGTAGGCAGTCATATAATGGTTGTTCAATGTTGTTTATTTTACACTACTTTGGTGGTGCTTACTCTACATTACCGGTGATTGCTCTACCTTACTAGTGATTACCTTACCTTACCGGTGATTACGATAACTTACCAGTGATTACCCTACCTTACTAGTGATTACCCTACCTTACTAGTGATTACCCCACCTTACCGGTGATTACCCTAACTTACCGGTGATTACCCTACCTTACCAGTGATTACCCTACCTTACCGGTGATTACCCTACCTTACCAGTGATTACCCTACCTTACCGGTGATTACCCTACCTTACCGGTGATTACCCTACCTTACCAGTGATTACCCTACCTTACCGGTGATTACCCTACCTTACCAGTGATTACCCTAACTTATTAGTGATTACCCTACCTTACTAGTGATTACCCTACCTTACCGGTGATTACCGTACCTTACCGGTGATTACCCTACCTTACCGGTGATTATTATACCTTACCAGTGATTACCCTACCTTACTAGTGATTACCCTACCTTACCGGTGATTATTATACCTTACCGGTGATTACCCTACCTTACCGGTGATTATTATACCTTACCGGTGATTACCCTACCTTACCAGTGATTACCCTACCTTGGCAGTGATTACCCTACCTTACCAGTGATTACCCTACCTTACCGGTGATTACCGTACCTTACCGGTGATTACCCTACCTTACCGGTGATTACCCTACCTTACCGGTGATTACCGTACCTTACCAGTGATTACCCTACCTTACCGGTGATTATTATACCTTACCGGTGATTACCCTACCTTACTAGTGATTACCGTACCTTACCGGTGATTACCCTACCTTACCGGTGATTATTATACCTTACCAGTGATTACCCTACCTTACCGGTGATTACCCTACCTTGGAAGTGATTACCCTACCTTACCAGTGATTACCCTACCTTGGAAGTGATAACCCTACCTTAGCAGTGTTTACCCTACCTTACCGGTGATTACCCTACCTTGGCAGTGATAACCCTACCTTAACAGTGATTATCCTACCTTACCGGTGATTACCCTACCTTACCGGTGATTACCCTACCTTACCGGTGATTATCCTACCTTACCGGTGATTACCCTACCTTACCGGTGATTACCCTACCTTACCGGTGATTACCCTACCTTACCGGTGATTACCCTACCTTAGCAGTGATTACCCTACTTTAACAATGATTATCCTACCTTAGCGGTGATTACCCTACCTTACCGGTGATTACCCTACCCTTCCAGTGATAACCCTACCTTAGCAGTGATTGCCCTACCTCACTAGTGATTACCGTACCTTACCGGTGATTACCCTACCTTACCGGTTTTTATTGTACCTTACCGGTGATTACCCTACCTTACCAGTGATTACCCTACCTTACCAGTGATTACCCTACCTTGGCAGTGATTACCCTACCTTACTGGTGATTACCCTACCTTGGCAGTGATTACCCTACCTTACCGGTGATTACCCTACCTTGGCAGTGATTACCCTACCTTACTGGTGATTACCCTACCTTACCAGTGATTACCCTACCTTACCAGTGATTACCCTACCTTACCGGTGATTACCCTACCTCGGCAGTGATTACCCTACCTTGGCAGTGATTACCCTACCTTACTAGTGATTACCCTACCTTACCAGTGATTACCCTACCTTACCGGTGATTACCCTACCTTGGCAGTGATTACCCTACCTTACCAGTGATTACCCTACCTTACCGGTGATTACCCTACCTTACCAGTGATTACCGTACCTTACCGGTGATTACCCTACCTTACTAGTGATTACCCTACCTTACCGGTACAGGTTCTGAAGCGTGACGGTCGGCCATGTTTGGGGCAGCTCTGCTATTTTTCTCGATTTTTGCTTGTTGCTGTGTAAGCTGTAGAGCTTCTACATGCTTTATTACTAATACTGGTTTATGCCAAGGAAATGGTGACGTCCATGTTCAATATAATATTTTTATTTATGGAGAAAATGCCTATCGTTCTCCTGACCTACTGTTGGATCGCCATTTCGCAAGACCTCTACATTGGCTTTCTGGATCTGCTCGGTTTCATTTTCAGCGTTTCAGAACAAAGTATTTACAACGAAGAATGAACTACTGTTCCAGCTGTACAAGTTCATTTAACCCAGCCTTGATGATATTGGTCTGCTCTATGGACACTGGTGTCTCCCGAAATCCCGGTCCTTCCACCTCGAGTTCTTCGACAAGCAAGATAAGTATATTTAATAATGTACCTGCCTTTGTAAACTCCCGAAATGGATTGGTTATGGGACAGTGGAACATAAATCACCTTACCGACGCTAAGTTCGAACAGATTAAACTTTTTCTTTCCACAAATAATAACATTGATGTCCTTTGCCTTATTGAGACATTTCTGAAACCATCGACTCCTGATTGTGTGTTCTCAATTCCAGAATATCGTTTTTTTCGCAAAGACAGACATGGTCCTAAAAAAGGCGGGGGTTTACTTGTCTACGTCAGGGAATCCTTGGTAGTTAAGGTGGCCCGTACCTATTGATTTGTTTGTTGGGCATGAATTTCAATCGCGTCCTTTTACATCTAAACCTTGTCCGATTTCTGAGAAATTTGCAGCCATTTGTCTACAAGCCTTGAAATTTGTACTGGTAATTATTTTTCTGCGAATTAGATCAAGTAATTCGAGATATCAGACGATTTTTAAAAATGGCTTTTTGAGAAAAATTGGTCATAAATCCAAAATTCCAAGGTGAATTTTTTTCCTATTTCGTCAATCAAGTATAAAGGCATAGAGGACTACATACAACATGTATCGTGCCAATTGGTGCCTTGGAAGTTGCGATACAAAATTTGTGCTGCCTGTTACGACGCAAAATTATGTAGTCAAAACTACCGCCAAAACCTCAACAAAATTTCAAAAGCAGCGAGAACTATATCTGCTGTAAGAAAGACAAATACCTATTGTAACTTGTGAACAAAATTTGGAGAGATGAGAAGCTAAACGCCAATGTTATCCTCAAGCAAACTTGGGGAGTAATTTTTGTGACCACGAGGTGAGCGTTGCGAATTTGTATTACTTCGACTTCTACAAATTCTGTCGAATTGTTTCGTGAGATTTTCTTGGTATGGGATAGAACAAGATGTTAACATACCTGTTGCCAAGTGTCGTTGTGTTTGCTGCACTAGGTATAATTCATTAAGCTTCAAAAGTAAGCAACTTCATCAAGTCGACGTTTGAGCTGCCAAGGTAAAACCCTCACGGTTTGTTAATTTATTCAAAACGACACCTTACTATCTGTTGCAAAATTCCGCACGGGATCCAGACTTTTGGGAATAAAGACAGTAGTTCTCTGAATACAATTGCTTCTGAGTCTAAATCCCGTGTGGAATTTTGAAACAGATAGTAAGGTGTTGTTTTGAATAAATTAACAAACCGTGAGGGTTTTACCTTGGCAGCTCAAACGTCGACTCGATGCAGTTGCTTAATTTTGAAGCTTACTGAATTATACCTAGTGCAGCAAACACAACGACACTTGGCAGCAGGTATGTTAACATCTTGTTCTATCCCATACCGAGAAAATTTCACGAAACAATTCGACAGAATTTGTAGAAGTCGAAGTAATACAAATTCGCAACGCTCACCTCGTGGTCACAAAAATTACTCCCCAAGTTTGCTTGAGGATAACATTGGCGTTTAGCTTCTCATCTCTCCAAATTTTGTTTACAAGTTACAATAGGTATTTGTCTTTCTTACAGCAGATATAGGTATCGCTGCTTTTGAAATTTTGTTGAGATTTTGGCGGTAATTTTGACTACATAATTTTGCGTCGTAACAGGCAGCACAAATTTTGTATCGCAACTTCCAAGGCACCAATTGGCACGATACATGTTGTATGTAGTCCTCTATGCCTTTATACTTGATTGACGAAATAGGAAAAAAATTCACCTTGGAATTTTGGATTTATGACCAATTTTTCTCAAAAAGCCATTTTTAAAAATCGTCTGATATCTCGAATTACTTGATCTAATTCGCAGAAAAATAATTACCGGTACAAATTTCAAGGCTTGTAGACAAATGGCTGCAAATTTCTCAGAAATCGGACAAGGTTTTGATGTAAAAGGACGCGATTGAAATTCATGCCCAACAAACAAATCAATAGGTACGGGCCACCTTAATAGACTGGCTGACATCGAAGAAAGCGACCTTGAAATTCTATGGCTCAAGTTAAATCCTTTCAAGTCAAACAGACCTTTCCTTTTCGGAACTGTCTATCGGCCTCCATCAAGTGATACACAACACGATCTTCGTATTGAAAAGAACATTGAGACTGCATATTTAAAGAAAATGGAAACTCACATCGTTGGAGACTTTAATGTAGATTTCTTAAAGAAAGGCTACAAGAAGCATTCCCTCATAAAGGCATTGTTTTCAATGAATTTTAATCAACTTGTCAAAACAATCACAAGACCAATTTCTGGTTCATGCTTGGACCATGTTTATTCTTCTCATCCAAAGCATATTCCTGATCTTGCCGTTGTGGACGTTGGGCTCTCAGACCACCTTCCTATTTTCTTTCGACGTAAGTATCACAGCAAAAATCAAGATCAAGAAAAGAACTTTTCCATAAAATATCGCTCATCGAAAGGCTTGAATTCAAGCGAATTTTTGCAGACCTTAAACACTGTCCCGTGGGACATCCCATTCATCTTTGATGATATTGACGATACATGTTATGCATTTGAATCGCTGCTGATGGACGTCTTGGATAATTACGTGCCACTAAAAGAAAAACGCGTCAAAAGGAAAACCCAGCCTACATGGATGAACAAAGAAATCTTAAATAGCATCAAAAAGCGTGACAAGTTGCTAACATTGGCTCGAAAATCATATTCACCAGAACTTTGGATGAAATATAAACAAATGAAATTCAAGACCATAAATTACATTAAAACAGCAAAGCGGAACTTCTTCTCCAAAACTATTGAAGAAAACAAGGGCAACCCTCGCGGTATATGGAAATGTCTGAATACTTTAAGTGGGAAATCTAAAGAAACAACAAGAATTCAAGAGCTAAACACTTCTTCTGGCAGAATCCAGGACTCTTCCTTGATCGCAGAATCATTGAATGAATTTTTTGCAAACATTTCGTCGAATATTAGGGGAATGACTACAAGCAACCAAGCTACCTTTGAAAATGAGAAACTTAGTACTTTCATTACATCTCATCTTGGCGACAACGAATCTTTTATCATCCCAAATATTTCCTGCAAGGATGTTTCTGACTACATCAAACACATCCCAAATAATAAGGCAACTGGTCCCGATGGCATTAGCGTCAAGATTTTAAAATCGATTGCTACACCGAAACTGCTTAGAACTTTGACTGGTATCTTCAATATGTCAATAAACACCAACAAATTCCCTTCACAATGGAAAACAGCTTTGGTAATACCTTTGTTCAAAAGCGGTCAACGCGACGAATGCTGCAATTATCGTCCAATTTCACTTCTGCCCATTATCTCCAAAATCCTAGAAAAACATGTGGCGAAGTCTTTATGGTCCTATCTTCATTCAAACAACCTTATTTATAGATTTCAATCAGGCTTCAGAAGAAACCACTCAACTGAAACAGCGCTTGTACACCTAACTGACCGGATCCTGTTTGACCTAGACAACGACAAACCAACAGGTCTTATTTTCATCGATTTCAAAAAAGCGTTCGATCTGGTTAATCATAGAGTCCTGCTGAATAAGCTGAACCTGTATTTCAACAATGAAGCTTCCGTATCATGGTTTGAGTCTTATTTAGGAGGACGGAATCAACGCCTAAAAGTTAATGGTTGCACATCTTCGGTACTGCCTTTACAGCAAGGAGTCCCCCAAGGGTCAATCGTTGGGCCGATCTTGTTTCTGCTTTTTATAAATGATATGCCTCTTTATACATCTAATTCTAAGATTGACATTTATGCTGATGACGCTTCCCTCTCCCTTAGCAAGAAATGGAATAGCCCGTCATCGCTTTCGTCTTCGCTTCAGGATGATATCGATAGTATCTTGCACTGGTGCAATCAGAACCAAATGGTAATAAATGAACAGAAAACTAAATCAATGCTTGTAACAGGCAAACGCCTTGCTAAGAAACTCTCAAGCACTGAACTTAATATCGTTATAAATGGTAACGATGTTGAACAAATAAACAATCATAAAGTTTTGGGCGTCATTCTTGACACTGATTTAAGTTATGAAGATCACGTTGACGAATTGTCTACCAAGTTATCAAAGAAAATTGGGCTTCTTCGTCATATCAGCCCTTACCTGAATCAGCCGCAAAGGGAGGTCTACTACAATACAGTCATCAAACCATGCATTAGTTACTGTTCTACGATATGGTCCTCATGTAATAGTGATTTAGTACAACGAATTATGAAGTACCAGAAACGAGCTGCAAGGATCATCTTAAGTGCAGACACTTACGCCCGCTCTGTCAACCTATTCAATAAACTGTGTTGGATTCCTTTTTATCAAGAAGCATACATAAATAGATGTTCTATTGTTTACAATAGAATTCATGATAATTGTCCTGATTATTTCAAAGATTTGTTTCAGGTGAACTCTGATGTAAGCTCAAGAGCAACTCGTTTTTGTAAGCTGAACGCCAGGTGTCCACTATATAAAAGGGAAACGGAGGGTGGCCGTACAGTCAGTGTCCGTTCAAGCAAAGAATGGAACAGTCTAAGCAAAGCGTTAAAAGAGTCATCGACGAAAAAGGAACTAAAAAGACAATTATACAAAATCGAACTAAAAAAGCAGGTCGATAATGAACGCTTTGGTTAATTATATCAAGTTTTATTATTATATTAGGTTTTAAGAATATTCACATCAATAGTATAGCCATGAAATTAATTAATCAATCATTTCTTATGAAATTTTTTCGTTTTTTAAATTGTAAACTTTTATCGACAAATTTGTATTCAGCGATTACACCAAATTGTCATTTATTTATTTATTTTTCTTTTAGACCAATGTTATTGATTAGACCAAATTGTCTTTTGAAAGACAAAATCGTATTCATTGATTAGGCTTAATTGTTTTTAAGCTATATATACTTTTTACCAAAATTTTTAATTTCATATTACATATATATCTATATATTTATTATCTAGCAATATTTATATTTATCTTTTGTTAATTATATATATATATTTTTTCCTTTGAGGGCCACAAGTTTATCAGTACTTTGTATCTGTCAAGTGCTACCCTCGTAAAATAAAGTTATTACTTACTTACTTACCGGTGATTATTATACCTTACCGGTGATTACCCTACCTTACCAGTGATTACCCTAATTTACTGGTGATTACCCTAGCTTACCAGTGATTACCCTACCTTACCAGTGATTTCCCTACCTTACCAGTGATTACCCTACCTTACCAGTGATTACCGTACCTTACCAGTGATTACCCTACCTTACCGGTGATTACCCTACCTCGGCAGTGATTACCCTACCTTGGCAGTGATTACCCTACCTTACCAGTGATTACCCTACCTTACCAGTGATTACCCTACCTTACCGGTGATTACCCTACCTTGGCAGTGATTACCCTACCTTGGCAGTGATTACCCTAGCTTACCAGTGATTACCCTAGCTTACCAGTGATTTCCCTACCTTACCAGTGTTTACCCTACCTTACCAGTGATTACCTTACCTTGGCAGTGATTACTCTACCTTACCAGTGATTACCCTACCTTACCAGTGATTAGCTCCATTAGAATAGCTTTCCTCCCTCATGGAATAGCCTTCCTCCCTCAGCTAAAACTATTTCACAATTCAAAAAAATGGTGATACCTTGTTTTGGTAATGCTGACTCCACGGCCTACATGTGAAACAGTAGTTAAAAGCAGATATATTTAATTTTGTATTTAAACATTTTTTAATTCATCCCAATATATTTTTTACCGTTTTTTATAAATGAAATAAATAAAGACAATAAACCAAGCAAACACTGACTTTAGCCGGGCACAAACGCTTTCAAAATTTGTTTCAATATTCGTTCCATTTTCTTTAAAGGCAATTGTTGAAACGTGTTGAATCGATGGTGAACAAGTTTAAACTTTGCTTCAAATATCGTTTCAACATTTCTTTTTTTTTAGGGAAGGGGGAAGGAAGTTGGGGAGGGGAAAGAGCAAACTAAGCCGGTGTATAGCAAAAGAAGCCCACTGATTGATTAGAAATGTGAAGCTGACTTGTGCAAATTATCCAATCACAATTTCATTCCTTGATTAATCTAAGGTTTTCAACGAAAATGATTTGTTTTCATGGTCCAAACGAATATATTCAACGTAATTCAACATTCAACATTCTCTGGTTGATAAAAAGTGTAAGTGTCCTGTACACTGACTAAGTTTCTACTATAAACTGTTGCGGTTTGTATTATTGAATGTATTTCGTTATTACAATTGAATTTATAATGCAACGACATTACACCAAGAATTGTAGCTAGCTTTCAACAAATAGGAACTTAGTTTCCATTTCCTTGGCATAAACTGATGTAGAATTAAACCAAGGTTTTGGCTCCAGTCCTTTTCCTCCCCTCTCTATCCCTTAAGTGCCGCTACGCAATCTAGAGCGTTAAATGCAGTGGTCCTATACGCCACATTCTGTGTCTCACATTTTAAAACAGTTGTTTTAATAAACAATAATAGTCATAAGTAATTAATTAGAGGGCAAAACTGGAACAATGTGAACTGTTAATTAATAATATAAATTCCCTGATTTAAAACCCGTCTATATATTCGAAACTAAAAAAGTCTTTTTGCGATCACAAAGGGCAAGATCATTATTGTTTGCAGAAATAATCTAATTTACACAAGAAAAAAATAAACGACTGAAATGCCTATTCGATTCGAAGGAATGCCTAATCTTAGCTTGCACTTGGTTAATGCTTTTTGGTCTGACTGGAAACTGAATGCCTTTAGCGCATTCTGAGTCGGCCACAAAATTGTAAACTTTCCAGATGTTATCCATGTTCACATCAACCTCAGGCAGTGTCAACAAAAATGATACGACTGTCCGTAAAAGGCAGTCCTCCATTTGAGTCCATGGACCTTGAGGTATGGGAAGGTTTTCCCGCTTTAAATAGTCCTCCCCTCTCAATCTTTTATAGGTTGAACATGCCGTATTTCGTTCTCGATTTTCTTTGCCTTTATTTTCTTTTAGTTCATTGCTTGATTTTCTTGAAGAAAAGGGGTTACTACAACACTTACAACGGCAGGAGGAACTGCAACCATATCCCGAGGAAAAACACGGACATTTTGACCTTCTTTGTCCTTGGACGTCGACGCACGCTTGAAAATTTCCCTTATTGTTTATACCACACCTACAATTTAAGGTCTCTGGCTTGTTGTTTGTGGTGTCTTTTTCGTTATTTTTGTTACCACAGCCCCTGCATCTACATTCTTTGCTACAGTGTTTTCCATTTTTTACACAAGAGCAACGTGAGTTTTCTTTTCTTTCGCAGTTATTTTTCGGTTTCTCGTTTTTTTTGGTGCTGAGTCTTCCGCAAGCACAGGTTTTACGTGTGACATCGATTCCATCACGTTGTTGTGAATCATCTGCCATCTCTATAATGTGTACAAAATAAATTAATAACATAAAAAACATATCTTGAGCACTTAAATAGTAGTCAGCACGGCGCCAAAAACCATATTGATTCGCGTCCATGGTAGATCTTTTCCATTTACTTCTTCCATTTACTTTATTCGACAACAATAAAGCAAGTTTTCTTAATATCCCTAAGCTGGCCGTATGTGATATCTGACGCATGCAAAGGCGCATTCAATGACTTGCAAAT
This sequence comes from Telmatactis stephensoni, assembly GCA_029948255.1. NCBI lineage: Eukaryota > Metazoa > Cnidaria > Anthozoa > Actiniaria > Isophelliidae > Telmatactis > Telmatactis stephensoni. Next base: position 9,519 of record JALIZF010000661.1, on the reverse strand, counting down.
GTAACCCATCCATTTATAAAGTTATGAAGCGTATTTGGACGTGTAGATAGAGAGCATACAAAAAAAATTAACTAAATTAAAGGGAGTAAAAGTCCGCATGTTATTCCGACAGATCGAGCTAGAGTTTCTTTAAAGTGGAGTGGATTTTTGGCTCTAATAAGGTGATCTCCAAGTAGTAATTTACTGACCACACGTCCGATTTTCATTTGGCAAATAAAGGGACTTTTTCTGGTCTGCTCCAAATGACTTTCGTACAAGATGTTCAGCAAAGATGAAACTTTGAATTAATGTAAATTCCATGTGAATCAGGGTTACCATGGCAACGACAAACGAAGACCGCTGGAATACGTTTTTGACAAATATCTCCCGATTTCAATGAGCTTTAGAAAAATGACTATATAGGTGTTAAACTACACACCAAGGCTCGCGAAATAAAACCATAAATAAAAAATTAACATTAATTCAAAGTTTCATATTTCCTGAACATTTTGTGCAAAAAACATTTGGATCAGACTAGAAAATTCTTAGAATAAAGACGAACGTCTATCTTATAGCAATTTTGAATTCAATGAGTGCAGACATATTAAAGAAGTAGACAAAGTAGCAAGTAAACCTTACTCTATTTCTTTTTATATATTTAAAGTGCTTAAAATCGTGTATTAACTTCAATCAGTAAGCTTATATTTTTGGCAAGTGGACTGAATAACTTTAGTTTCCGTTGTCGTCGTCAGAAAAACCCTTAATGTTTATGTTATTTTGCCTAATAGTAGCCTAACAATAACTTTGAAAATCAGCTGATTTTTTATGAATGACAATAGTTCCTGAAAGTCTCATACCCGACGCGAAGCTGTGAGCCGCCGCCGACAGACTTTGACGACTGAACGAAGCTTCCAAGAATCACACATTAAACGATCTCAAGTTTTGTATGAACACAAAAAATGGAAATTTCAATAAACTAGTTCCAAAAGTAATCATTTGTAATAATATGTGTATGTTTATGTAATATCTCCGCTAATATATACATTCTCTGTATATTATACAGATTAGTACGTACTACCCGCCAGGCTACTTTTTCCTGCAAAACGTCATAGCGCGTAGATATTTCAGATTCCCAATTTGGGAATCTGTTATTTTTCTCCTGTGATAAGTGGAATCCAAAATGAGTTAAGTGTACTCGATAAACCAAATCAGCCATTCCGCTTTAGTTTTCCCTCTAGGTCTTGTATAGGAAATCGAACGGGTTCGAGTGCACCTTCAAAAAATATCACGAGTGGAGTTTAAGGTAGTTCCGGACCCTTGCTACTGCGCATTACCGGCGCGCATTCGAGCGCGCACACTTTTATTAGAGAGCATTGGTATTACCGTGGGGAGTCTAGGCACTAGTAAGCGGAGTTTGACTTGTCAAACAATTATCTTTAAATGACAGGATTTTAAAGGAAATTCATTGATGAAATCTAAGGCTCCGGAACTACCTTAAAATCAAGATGTTCAAAATTGCACAAGCCGGATAATATAACCATCAAAAATATTTTGATCAAAGAAAAATGATCAAAGAAACATTCAGATGATAAGCGCCCGCACAAAATTGTTGCAAGTTGCGCGAAGACATGTTGCACGCGTACTTTCAAAATCACTTCCAACACACTTTGATTGGTTGAAACTGACAGCTCATTGTTTTTCAGCCAATCAGCGAGGGCGATTTCACTTTTTTTGCACATGTGTGATTTCAGTGATTACGCCTTTTTTGCACAGTGATCTCGAAAAAATCATCAAGCAGCCGACCAATCAGGATCGAGAATTTTTGATGGTCATATTATTATTGGAGTTAGCAAACACAACGCGCGGTCTAAGAGGACGGCGCGCGCGCTGACGACTTTTTATTCAAAATGACCGTTAACGTCGCCGACGTTACCTGAAACCAATCGAAATGGCGTCCTGAACCAAGGAAGCATCACAGAATGTCGTTAGTACGCGTGCGTGCTCGACAAATTTTGACTGGGATGTTTGTGATTTGTCAGTTTAGCCGGGTTTTCTGTGCTCAAAGCCAAACGAAATACCGGTAACTTCCAAACGAGTATCCTTTGGAGCTCGTTCAGAGTTACAACGCTCGTCCTATCTTCGGAACTCATGACGTCGAGGTGCCGAAGCGCGCATAACAAAAATCACAGGAATGCCCGGTCAAGCGCGCGCGTACTAACGACATTCTGCCGTGCTCCCTTGCCTGAACGTGGCGTCGCGACGTTGTCACGGTAGTCACGCAACGAACGAATGTGATAAATTCGTCACCTTACGTCCTGTTTTCGATAGTCGACAATAGACCTTTTTCGAGTTTTGAGATACCGCTTTGAAATCAGACAACAGACTCACAAACGCAGGGTTAACCTCAAGTCAAGGTGAATAATTCAAGCATACCGGCGAGAAAATACATGCGAGTTTAACAAAGAACAATACGAAAATCCATTTTGATCCCTAATTGTGTTTTCCTTGAATATGAGGCTAACCCTGCATAAATGCGCCTTTTGTCAAGAACCTCAGTGGTCTCCAGAAAATGGAAAATGGACTATTCTTATTGATATGTTGTTACCTAATATTTAATAATAACTTTGAAATCAACTGAATCGTTCAAAAAACGCTTCACATCTTTTAGTCATGGGCCTACCACACGAACAGTGTGTGCATGCTTTTGTATGTAGCTTGAACGTATTAGACAGTGATTTTTGCCCTTTCAATGGCCGCCATTATTTCTGATCATCTTAGCGCGTGCGCTCTACTGTCTCCACTATCTCACTCACGACTCGCGAATTGAAGTCATCGCGAGCCTATTCTCGGGAGTTACGATTCTCGTCACAAAGTCCATCACAAACCTTCGAGAACGCCTTCGCCGCCACTGTGACTGCCACTGTGACGTCACAGCATTTTGTCAGTGGAGAAAAAAAGGACAAAGAAAAAAAAAAGACTCAGACCTTTTCTACCAAAAGTGCGAGTAAAAAGCGCCTGAATATCTCGAACATATCAAATTCATTCATTCTCGAAAACTCGTGTAGGACACCCTTCTATCCCCTGGTGAGGTAAGGTAATCAATACCAATTAAGGTAGGGTAATCACCGGTAAGGTAGGGTAATCACTGCCAATTAAGGTATAGTAATCACCGGTAAGGTAGGTTAATCACTGGTAAGGTAGAATAATCACTGGTAAGGTAGGGTAATCACTGGTAAGGTAGAGTAAACACCGGAAAGGTAGGGTAAACACTGGTAAGGTAGGGTAATCACTGGTAAGATAGGGTAATCACCAGCAAGGTAGGGTAATCACCGGCAAGGTAAGGTAATCACCGCCAAGATATGGGTAATCACTGGTAAGGTAGACTAATCACTGCCAAGGTAGGGTAATCACTGGCAAGGTAAGGTAATCACCGCCAAGATATGGGTAATCACCGCCAAGATAGGTTAATCACTGGTAAGGTAGGCTAATCACTGCCAAGGTAGGGTAATCACTGGTAAAGTAGGGTAATCACTGGTAAGGTAGAGTAATCACTGGTAAGTTAGGGTAATCACCGGTAAGGTAGGGTAATCACTGGTAAGGTAGGGTAATCACCGGTAAGGTAGGGTAATCACTGGTAAGGTAGGGTAATCACTATTAAGGTAGGGTAATCACTGGTAAGGTACGATAATCACTGCCAAGGTAGGGTAATCAGCGGTAAGTTAGGGTAATCACTGGAAAGGCAGGGTAATCACCGGTAAGGTACGGTAATCACTGCCAAGGTAGGCTAATCACTGGTAAGGTAGGGTAATCACTGCCAAGGTAGGGTAATCACTGCCAAGGTAGGGTAAACATCGGTAAGGTAGGGCAATCACCGGTAAGTTAGGTCAATCACCGGTAAGGTAGGGCAATCACTAGTAAGGTAGGGCAATCACCGGTATGGTACGGTAATCGCCAGTATGGTAGGGTAATCACCGGTAAGGTAGGGCAATCACCGGTAAGGTAGGGCAATCACTAGTAAGGTAGGGCAATCACCGGTATGGTACGGTAATCACCAGTATGGTAGGGTAATCACCGGTAAGGTAGGGTAATCACTGGTAAGGTACGATAATCACTGCCAAGGTAGGGTAATCACCGGTAAGGTAGAGTAATCACTGGTAAGTTAGGGTAATCACCGGTAAGGTAGGGTAATCACTGCCAAGGTAGGGTTATCACTCGTAAGGTAGGGTAATCACTGCCAAGGTAGGGTAATCACTGGTAAGGTAGGGTAATCACTGGTAAGGTACGGTAATCATTGGTAAGGTAGGGTAATCACTAGTAAGGTAGGGTAATCACCAGTAAGGTAGGATAATCACTGGTAAGGTAGGGTAATCACTAGTAAGGTAGGGTAATCACCAGTAAGGTAGGATAATCACTGGTAAGGTAGGGTAATCACTATTAAGGTAGGGTAATCACTGGAAAGTTAGGGTAATCACAGGTAAGGTAGGGTAATCACTGGTAAGGTAGGGTAATCACTATTAAGGTAGGGTAATCACTGGTAAGTTAGGGTAATCACCGGTAAGGTAGTTTAAACACTGGTAAGGTAGGGTAATCACTGGTAAAGTAGGGTAATCACTGGTAAGGTACGGTAATCACTGCCAAGGTAGGGTAATCACCGGTAAGTTAGGGTAATCACTGCCAAGGTAGGGTAATCACTGGTAAGTTAGGGTAATCACCAGTAAGGTAGGGTAATCACTGGTAAGGTAGGATAATCACTGGTAAGGTAGGGTAATCACTATTAAGGTAGGGTAATCACCGGTAAGGTAGGGTAATCACTGGTAAGGTACGATAATCACTGCCAAGGTAGGGTAATCACCGGTAAGGTAGAGTAATCACTGGTAAGTTAGGGTAATCACCGGTAAGGTAGGGTAATCAGCGGTAAGGTATAATAATCACCGGTAAGGTAGGGTAATCACTTGTAAGGTAGGGTAATCACTGGTAAGGTAGGGTAATCACCGGTAAGGTAGGGTAATCACCGGTAAGGTAGGGTAGGTAATCACCGGTAAGGTAGGGTAATCACCGGTAAGGTAGGGTAATCACCGGTAAGGTATAATAATCACCGGTAAGGTAGGGTAATCACTGGTAAGGTAGGGTAATCACCGGTAAGGTACGGTAATCACTGGTAAGGTAGGGGTAATCACTGGTAAGGTAGGGGTAATCACTGGTAAGGTAGGGTAATCACCGGTAAGGTATAATAATCACTGGTAAGGTAGGGTAATCACTGGTAAGGTAGGGTAATCACCGGTAAGGTAGGGTAATCACTGGTAAGGTAGGGTAATCACCGGTAAGTTAGGGTAATCACCGGTAAGGTGGGGTAATCACTGCCAAGGTAGGGTAATCACCGGTAAGTGAGGGTAATCACCGGTAATGTAGGGCAATCACCGGTAAGGTAAGGTAATCACTAGTAAGGTAGAGCAATCACCGGTAATGTAGGGTAAGCGCCACCAAAGTAGTGTAAAATAGACAACATTGAACAACCATTATATGACTGCCTACATGAAGTAGTTACCGTATTTTTTACTGAGTAAATGAACTTCAGTTTTATAAGTAACAGATGAATTCCTGACCAGTGTGACGTTAGCAGACTTTTCACAACAACCTGTCACGTGATCAAATGACCACAGACTAAACAAGGGATGTTGAATCGGTGTAAATTGGCCACATAACGTCAATAAGGGTGGAATGGTAAACTGAAAACGGACTAAAGGAACATTTCTTTTTCAAACTGAAAAAGTGTTAATAAAAAATCACGTGATGCATAGGATCTTTGACAAATCACTCAGTTCGTGGAACAATGAACCAGTGAGGCCATCTCACCGTGTCATTGGTCTATCTCACTCAATTCCTTGGAATGACGGACACTGGAATAACGGACATCATGGAAATTTCAGCAGTCACTAGTTTTTTGGAGCAAATGTTACATGACGACAGAAACTGCGGCTGCATAGGAGATTATGTGCTCTTATCAATTGACAATAGATCATTTCACGGTTCTTGTCGTTCAACTTAGAAACAGCCTCGACAGCGTCTATTCTTTAGAATTTGACTACAGCCCGTGGAATTTTAAAGTGTTTCGATTGTTTGTTGATGTGTGCACTCCTTATATTTCCATGGGTTTAGTCAATTTCTAAAGAATATATTTCAGGCTGTCGAGGTTGAACGACGAGAACCGTGAAATGGTCTATTATTCATCATACACATGACGTATGGAAGTATGTGTTCTATTCAATTGACAATCATTTATCATACACATGATAGTCTCATTTGACGCAAGACAAGGGACGTGTGATAAAAAACGTACATTGATTTTCTAAACAATCCTTACTGACCTTCTGTAAAATCTTGCGTCTTCGACAGCAAGAACCCGGTTTCTCACATGCACGACAAGGCCCGTTATTATAGGCGTTCACTTCATCTTTTACAATCAAGAAAACTACGAGCACACAAGAAAGAACAAGTATATGTTGATTTCTCATCTTGGAAAGTGAATATACTCTGCTTTTTTGTTAAGCAGTTTCTGACATATATATGAATTGTACAGAAGTGAACGTGAATAGATGCTATAATAGTTTTAGTAGAAACGCAAAGGAGACTATTGGGATCCAAACACAACGTCCAAATCACAACTAAGCCCTTAAGTAGTATCACATAACCAAACTCCAACGCTAAAAACTGCTTATTGTTGCCTTAAAATGCAGCTACGTAAAACATCCTTCTAAAGTAAAGAACAAACAAGGAATTTGATCATATAAAGAGATCGTATCAAGCTTTTGCCTATTGTTCGGTTGTCATTGGCGAAAACAATAGAGCCATTCACGCTTCACAAGTTTCATGTTCGGTACATGGCTTCGGGGGCCTTTCGATAGACGTCATTAACGCTCGTTAAGCACTCGCAAAAAGACAAAAAGTTCCTAACCCTGGTGGGCGAAGGACGATTTTGTCCTTCTCAATGGAGACAAAAAATTGACTTACCATACCGGACGCAGTGGTTTTTTGATTCTTCGCATGAAACCAAAATATTACTAATCCGAAGTTAAGAAAGATCTGTTTATAATTTTAGCCAGTTGTTTATAATTTTAAGACTACAATATTAACAAACACCAGTTTACTTTAGAAACTTTTTGGTTTGAATCTCCTAATAAACATCTTACACAAGAATTTTTCAAAGTCTTTTTAGTCTGTTGTATTCGAAACATTCAGTGTCAAAAAATCCAGCAAAGTTTCATTTCATTAACTGTCAGAAATAAACAGAAACATATCCCTCGTGGAATAGCAGAAAGTATTTTTCTTTCTCTCAAACATCCAAACTCAACAGTTGATGAAAATCAACCAAGAGGAGTTTTGACACGGTTGTCAAGTTGTTGTTTATAGTTTCGCTTGTCAAAAAATCCAGCAAAAGTTTCATTTCAATAACTGTCTGAAATAAACAGAAACATATCCCTCGTGGAATAGCAGAAAGTATTTTTCTTTCTCTCAAACATCCAAACAACAGATATGAAATCAACAGTTGACGAAAATCTGCCAAGAAGTGTTTTTGACACGGTTGTCAAGTTGTTATTCATAGCTTCGCTTGTCAAAAAATCCAGCAAAAGTTTCATTTCAATAACTGTCTGAAATAAACAGAACATAACCCTCGTGGAATGACAGAAAGTATTTTTCTTTCCCTCAAACATCTAAACGACAAATATGAAGTCAACATGCAGTTGATGAAATCTGCCAAGAAGAGTTTTGAAGGTTGTCAAGTTGTTGTTTATAGTTTCGCTTGCATGTCAAAAAAATCCAGCAAAAGTTTCACTTAAATGTTTTTAAATCAGAAGCATATTCTTTGTGTATTTTAGTTTGTTTTTTGTTTTTGGTTTCACAAGAATATAAACCGTAGATATAAAGTTAACAGTTGGTGAGATGAACTGATCTACCAAGAAGAGTTTTTGACACGGTTATCAAGTTGAGTTGTTTATAGTTTTGCTTGTCAAAAATCCCGTATCAAATGTTTACCTCGATCGATTGGAAACTGTTTGGAATCTCTTTAGAAGCAAACAGAAACGTACCTGTTGTTAAATGTTACAATCAAAAGTCTACATAGAGATATGAAGTCAACAGTTGGTGAAAGACTATAGAAGAAGAGTTTTCGGACACACGATTTGTCAAGTTGTTTTTGTAGTTTCGCAGCTAAAAAAAATCTAACAAAAGTTTCACTTTAGTAAAGAACTATTTGGAATTTCTAAATAGACAGAAACATATCACTCGTGAAATGTTATAAAAATTCATTTCTTTTCTTCATTTACCTTAACCTACACGGGACTCATTTCATGAACAAAGAGTTTTATTTACTGAGAGTACGTTGCCTTAGTGCATGTCAATTATCAACGAACAGGGGCTCCCTTAGCAGTACAAAAAAATATTCTCCAGGGTCCTCTATGTTTGGATGAATTTTATCGCCTCCCCCCACGGGAGGTAATTGTCACTTATTCGGATTACTCATTCGGAAAACTCTACAGCTCATTTGCATACTCGGCTGATGTGTCACGGTGATTAATTCTATTGTACTCCGCTAACAAAAGATCTCCAAATAAGGTCATTTTTGGAGTCCAATGACAACCGAAAGCTTGATACGTGAAAGGATTTCCACTTGGTATTGAGGGCAAATACAACACAACTAATATGCTTTAAGTACAACGAATTGCTGCTAACCTAATTCACTCTCGGAAGCGGACGAGATGGAAAGCAATGTACGACAAAAGATATTCGAGAACGAAAACAGGTGTTAATATAATTGGTGTTTGCTCGTGGGACTACAAGAAAAACATCGAAAAAGATAACTGTGTTTTTACAATAATGGGCATGGTTAGACTTGTCACGAAGAAGAAGATACTTATTATATATATAGACATTAAAAAGTTCGCGATTTTTAAACAAAGTATAATATATAATAGCAAAATAGCCAACTTTTGATATATATATTGGATGAGTCCGAGTGAACAATGAGGTCAAGTTGAGGATCAATGGAAATAAAATGTTATGATTGCAGTGTCTCCAATTCATGTTGGACCGAAGTTCTGTTTCAGTGATTTGACTCGTGCTTGATCACTTTTAATATATCAATAGCGGTCTGCACGGTTTGTGCTTTTTGCTCATTAACTGCTTCTCTTCTCTTCTCTTCTCTTCTCTTCTCTTCTCTTCTCTTTCTCTCTTCTTTCTTCTCTTCTCAGACCACCTAAATAAAGCTTTTTCAAGTGATAATATGCGTATCAACTAGGCAACTCTCTATTGTTCTGCAGCAAATTCAGTCTATAGTGTAACACACATTTGAGATAAGATACACAAAAACTGTTTTAAAGCGCTCAAAACAATAGCCGAGTCGCTTCAAATTTACCATGTTCCCCACATTGAAATTTTAAAACTTAGGAAAGCTTTCATGAAAAGCCAGATATAATAAAACACAAAAAACCTAACTTATAACTTTTTAGGTTATGGTAAACGTTTTTGTTTTAACCAATGAGATTG